>JAUZST010044490.1:0-25000 GCA_034779995.1 Parotocinclus haroldoi
TATATCGTTATTATTATTATTACTATTACTATTATTATTACTACCACTACTACTACTACTACTACTATTATTATTTTTATTATTATTATTATTATTATTATTATTATTATTATTATTATTATTTGCACTGAACATCCTAGTTACTAACGTTTTATCTGATTAGGCTACTAATGAACAAGAGGTTGGTAAAAGCCCTCAATGTATTTTTTTTCTACCTGTAATATGATGCAGAGCGTTAACGTTACAAATCTGTATGTCCTGACGTATGTAGAAATGAATAAGACTGTGGGGAGTGGAGGTGTAGTCGTTAAGGTACTAGACTATCTCACGCAGTACAGTCCGATCATTTCAGAGTTAAAGATCTCGCTCCAGAGCCCAATGGGACTGAAATACTAATCACCTGACAGATGAAAGGCACCACCTAAAGAGTTTTAGGGGACTGCAGTGCATTTGGTCCCCAGACCGAGCAGAGCGCTGTGCTGTTAATGCGTTTCGTTTTTCAGGCCAGTTTTCCAGGTGAAGCAGGTCCCAGAAGTCGAGTCATTTCCTCACCGGTTATGTTTGGTTATTAAATTAGTGGTTTTCATTAAGCAGTGTCTCTCGGAGCCCCTTCTCCCCTCCAAAGTCCCTACGCCGCTTTATCATTCCAGCACGACGGGTCATAAAAGGCTCGCTTCCACTCTCGCAAAAGGATTTATTTATTCATCTGAAATGCAATTACGTACGCAAGGGTTAATGAAATAAGGGCCATATTACGGGGTGGGGAAGTGGGGGGGGGGTGCGCACGGCGTACCAAAGACGCACCTGTGAGCGGATAAAGCCAGGCTCGACCAGCGGAGTCATTAAGGACGATGTTGGCACGCGGCGTTTTAATTAAGGATTAAAAATGAGGTCGGCGGGGGAAGGACGAATGCATCGTTACGAGGTACGGCTGCGCAGTGCAGGGAACGCTTGGTGCAGGTTTGTGGAGAACAGGTCCAGAAGCGCTTCTGCTGTCACCAGTTTTCGTCTTTCCCCCCTCTCCACGGTTTGTCACGCTCCGTATGGACTCCGGAGGTCCGGACGATCACCTTTGTACTGTGAGAATCAATCTCGAGGCAGGAACAGGTGTTCGTCGTGGCCGGACGTCGGGCGTGAGGCTGAGAGAGCCGGTGCGTGCCGAGCTTGACCTTGGCTTTCTCTCGCAGCTCTGACACAGCACACCTGCTGACATGATCCAATGTGATCTGATCTGCATCCTGACGCCGAGGTCAGCGCCACCCAGCGTCCTCACTCTCCCGGAGAAATGGCTGAGTGCGCGGTCACCTTCCACTCACTTCACCTCCCAGACAAGGTCCGAGTGAAGCAGCTCGTATTCTTAGCGAGTACCCAGAAAGGGTGTAAATGGTGTAAATAATTATTATAATTATTACTACTAATGTTATTAGCATCATTTTGTTACTATTGCCATTGCTTTTGTAGTTATTACTATGTTATTACAATCGCTAGCACAGATTATTATTATTGATTATGGTAATTATTATTATTATCAATAATAATTATTATTATTATTATTAATTGATTTATTATTATTATTGTTATTATTAGTGGTAATTATTTATTATTATTATTGGCAATTACTTATTATTATCATCAATAATTCATGTATTTATTGTAATTGATATTATTATTATTATCATTTATGATTATATTGATTATGATAATGGTTATTATAACTAGTTTAAGTTTATTAATATAATAATAATAATAATAATAATAATAATAATAATAATAATAATGCTTACTATTAATATTATTAATATTTATTTTATTAGCATTATTATTATTGTCCTTATTACTATTATTATTATTATTATTATTGTTTTATTATTTTTATTATTATTAGTAGTAGTAGTATTATCAATAATGTATTTATTTATTTGTATTATTATTTTTTTTATTATTATTATTATTGTTTTTATTATGATAATAATAATGCTCACTATTAATATTATTCACATTTACTTTATTATTATTATTATAATTATTGCCCTTATCATTATTATTATTATTATTATTATTATTAATAATAATGTATTTCTTTATTTTGTATTATTATTTTATGATTATTATTATTATTGTTTTTATTATTAATATTATTAGTAGTAATAGTATTATCAATACTGTATTTATTTATTTGTATTATTATTTTATTATTATTATTGTTTTTATTATGAGTAGTAATGTTATTATTATGATTATTATTATGATTATTATGATTATTATTATTATTGTGATTATTATTGTGATTATTATTATTATTATTATTGTGATTATTATTATGATGATGATTATTATTATTATTATTATTATTATTATTGTGATTATTATTATTATTATTATTATTGTGATTATTATTATGATGATGATTATTATTATTATTATTATTATTATTGTGATTATTATTATTATTGTGATTATTATTATTATTATTATTATTATCGTTTTTATTATGAGTAGTAATGTTATTATTATGAATATTATGATTATTATGATTGTTTTTATCATGAGTACTAATGTTATTATTATTATTATGATTATGATTATGATTATGATTATTATTGTTACAGCCTTACCCCTTCTCACCTGTAGGTTCTTTATTTATTTTAGGACCGTCCTCCTGCATTCCTGCATTTCTCCGTCTCTGACCTGTCTTATCGTGTAACGGCCGTTTATTCCCTAAAAGGTCAGCATCGGCGCTCGGATGATTTCTAATCTCACGTGAAATTGCATTTCTGTCATCCTGGGGAAAAGGCGCGGGACGTTTTCCCTGAGAAAGGCTCGCTCTCTGTTCATTATCAGGCCTTCTGAGCAAGATTTCCAGAGTAGGAACCCGTGCAGTCGCTAATGGGTGCGCTTTCAGATCCTAATCACCGGCAAACGACAACAGGAACGCGTAGATTTGAGACGTCCATGCTCTCGTATCCGTGACCCGCTCCTTCCGCTCAGACGCTTACGCAAGCTCCGGGCAAAACTTCCAAACAATTGGCAAAACTCTTTCCTTCTGATCAGCCTCCAAACAGTGGCTTAATGCCAGTCTGACCCCGGAACATGATTACTGTTATTTTTTGCCTCTCGAACCTCAATTTTCCCGACGCCGCACTCCCTCGGCTTTATTACTTCTCTTTTCCCTCGGCGGTGATCAATTGGCCGTGTTAGCGTTCCCCGTGTTGGATCTCACTCCTAAAGCAACACAGGTGAAGTGTGAGCGGCGCCGAATATGCAACGCTTAGCTAATGAGATCCATCTGCACAGCTCATGCAACATTCATTTCAGAAGATGCTGCACATTTCCCAACGAGCATTATGAATATATAAATCATCCCATTAGCAACCAAATGGCTGCCACATGTCAGCGAGTGCAGATCTGGAGCAGGAAGGGAACACGACGCTGCGTTTAACGCCGAAAACTTACGTCCCCAAGTATTTCCATTCCTCCGCGCGAACTTTTTTTTCAAACTTTTTTTTTTTTTGCACAGAAATATTTTGGTTCATAGAAACAAATGGGTTAGATCAAAATAAAAGGCTCACAATGTTCCAAAAGAACAAACCTAAAACACTAAAACACTAACAAACACTCACCATTTGCTCGTTTTTTAAAACCTTTAAAAACTCGTTTTTAAACCTATTTTAGTTGTTCCTTTTTTGAATTGTTGTTGTTTGTTTGTATTTTATTCCCATTTAATTAATTCTTTCACATGATTTTTGTATTTATTATTGCCATTATTTAACATTATTATTTTCTTTTTGGATATTTGTATTAATTACCTTTATTATTAATTCCTTATTTTTTAAATATTATTTTTAAATTTGCTAGCTGAGATTTATTTTTTTTTATTGTTATTATTTGCTTGTATTTTATTTCCATTCAATTAATTCTTTCACATGATTTTAGTATATATATTATTTGTACTTTTATTATTAATTCCCTTTTTTATTTATTTATTTTTGATTTGGTAGACTTACTTAATTTTTTTTTACTGTTGTTATTCGTTTGTATTTTATTTCCATTTAAGTTAGTATTTATTATTGCCATTATTTAACATTATTATTTTCTTTGACCTATTTTGGATATTTATATTTATTACTTTTACCTAATTATTCATTTAAAATTTGATTCTTTTTTTTATATTGTTATTATTTGTTTTTATATTTCCATATAATTAATTCTTTCACATGATTTTAGTATTTATTATTCCCATTAGTTGACATTATTATTTGTTTACTTCTTATTATTTTTGAATTGAGTATTTCTTTTGCATCAGTGTTCTTTTATTCTCTCTAATTAATTTTTTTAACCCCTTAGTTTTTGTGTAATACTCACCCTTACTGCACTTCAAACTTAATTGATTGATTGATTTAATTGATTGATTTTTGCTTCGTTAAAACAAACGAGCTCGATAAATGCACGAGTGTGAATCACACGTATTCCTTTTACGCTCTGATTAAAAGCGTTTAAATCACAATTTTCTAAAACACCTCCCTCCGGCCCGGCCGCCTCTCAGTGATTCTCAGCGAAACGGGCGGATGTCCCGGCCGAGGTCGAGTCTGCATCTTATTAGTGAGCCTTTTCACAGTACGATTCGAACCCTCACCTTCTGCGCTCCTGTACTCACTAGATCAGTTTTTACTGTGTATGGACCCAAAGCAGGATAATCCCAAAACCCTTTCCCTGGACTCTTGTTTTGGCACAGGACTCTCAAACTCTCACGCTGACAGGCAAACAGTTCGGTCAATGTAAGGCTAATTGCTTTTCTCCTGCCGTGGCACGTCCACAAACGTTTTTTAACGCGTGCGTAACCTTTATCGCTCTGAAACGGCATCGTGTCAAAAGCAGACCTGCTAAAATCATAGCCAGAGGTGCAGCTACAGGACAGGCAACAGCCTGGGGCCCAGAGCATTGAGGGGTCCTCTGAACGCACAGCACGCAAACACACCGAAATGTCAGACGTCAAAACTCTGGAACGCCTGTAACACGGCGGATAAACACGGTCCTAAGGGTCTGTCTCAAGGCTGAAATATGATGGGGGCTTTTTTTCTGCTCGACCTCCTTTCGTTTCCAAATAAACATCTCAAACATCGTGATTTGTAACCAAAGCAGCGTCCAGGGACGTCTCCGAAGAAAATGTCTCCAAACCTAGATGCCCCTGAGCCCTGAGTCTCACGCGGGGCTTGTATTTTTACTGGACGCTAAGGTTTGAAGCGGCATTTGTGAATGGAAGCTCCTATAAGCTATTGCTGAACGACCCTTCATGATCCAAACGGCGAGATCAGGCCTTTTAGGAAGGAATCCCTTATTCGGGACGTTTTTTTTGGAGACCCCCTCGGCCGCCGACTGGACATCCCGTGTTCCTCGAAACGCCTTTTGATCCTGGTCCTGGACTAAATCTCGACGAAAGCCTCGTCGCTCAAACAAGCACGAGATCTGAGACGCAGGTTTACCGCCGTCCGGATCGCGAGAAACGACGAGACGATCAGGAAGGAAGCCGTTCCGTAACAAAGGGGGGTAAGTCACTCGTGCCACGGCGTCCTAATAATCCACGATAAGCTTGGAATCGCACCAAAGACGGCGCGTACCAACACGCTGAGATGAAGTGCTCTTTGAAAGGATTATATCACAAGTAATCGGGGATTATTACTACTTACACGACTCATTTTCCAACGACGACGACGCTCGCTTGCGTGACTTTGATGTTTCCGCAGAAGGGCTTGATGTAATTTATTAAAGTCTGTACTTTAGCAACTCGCCCTACTAACTCTTTCACGCTGGAAGCCCAACCAAGGACCCAAAAATAGATCCTGGGGGTGTGGAGACCCTTAAAATCAGTTTCCTAACCTTCTCCAAGCACAGGGCGCAGGCAAACCTGCATCCTGTCACAACTAGTCCGGTCAACAGCTGTAAACAATATCCGCTATTAGCATAGCCAGAGGCGCTGCTGCCGGTCGGGTAAGAGCCCGGGGCCGGGGGGGTTCAGGCAGCTTCTGAAGGCTCGTCGCGTTAAGGTACGGAAAAGCCAAAAGTCAAAACGCAGGAATTCCCCTAAAACTATGTACCTGCCATCTCCAGAGGACCCCCCCCCCCAAAATGGGTCACGTCTGTTTAAATCAACATCAAAAACGGTCTGACAGGAAGACGTTTGCTTCAGAACCACCAGACCTTCAGCACGACCTTCCCCGGGACATGCAAGCCCCACATGGGCAAAAGTATCCGGACGCACCTCTTAATCATCGGACTCGGCTCTCTCGTTTAGTCCTGTCCCCATCAAAGGTGTTTATAATCCACCGAACGAGCCATGCATACAGGAAAGCCCTTCATTCCAGTGAAGGGAACTCTTGGTGATCATACGCTCCCAGCTCTGTGAGAACCGTTTGGGGAAGGTTCTTTTCAGAGGCTAGAGGCTTTTTAAGACGCGCATTTAGAGACCGAATGCATCTTCTAACGCTCAAAAATATCCCCCGACGACTCTACATACACGTTTTTGCCTTACAGCGCTCGAGGATTGGAACAGGGGTCGAAACGGGGGTTTCGGAAAAGGCTTGGGAAAGCGAGCCTCCATCTGATTTTGTACTTTTGTCAAAGCCACTTGGAATTAGCCAAGCTCTGGTCGTCAATCTGTTTAGGTTTGTCCCTACCAGCTTTGTGCACCTAGTGCAGCGTCCCGGATCAGTTTGGTAAGGATGACCCGATCTTGCAAAGCTGTTGGTGCTGCCAGAGCATGATGGGAGAGTTAGAGCCGTTGTTATGAACGCGTTTGATCCCAGAGATCCGGAAGGTGATTGGTTGGACCGGAACAGGTTTGGTGTTCTATTCAACGGCTTTGATTAGGACAGTTAAAGCATGCGGAGACGGTTGGAAAAAGTTTTTATTTTCACAATATAACGTGCCAAAAGGCAAGCCTCACAGGGAGGCACGGCGGCTGTCTTCAGGCTCTGTGAGAGAGAGTTTCGGATATTTTAAGCTTTCGCCCCTTCGGTCGGGCGCGTCTTCTTTTCAGAAGAGCAGAAGCGATTTCTCTGAAACTTCTGAAACGTTGCTAGACTCTACAGGAGTCCTGCTTCCATAACCGAGCGTCACGCTGCTCCGTGATTACAAATAATAAGGCTGGATCAATACAGCAGCTGGAAAATCGCTGGTAATTACACACTGTCTGAAAGAATTTCCAAACGTATGCGGGCGTGGGACGGATATGACCACGTACGGCTTGATGAACGAGAACACAAACCAAGATGCGGACAAAGGGTCTGGCAAGGCTGCCCGGTTGTCGCATATGGGAGGAGCAAAGGGTCAAAAAGGGTAGTAGAGTAGGACAGTATGCAGGACGAAGCGGGCCAGAAGTGACTGTGAGACGACAGTGTTGGCAAAGCAGAGACGAAGCAAGGAGTTGCCCTCCGGAGACGTCTTGATCTTGATCTTGGTCTGCACGAAGAGGGACGCAGACGTGGTGCAGCGAGCCCGACTGGAGCGCATTAGTCGGGCGAAATTAATCTCCGTTAGATGCCCGATCCTCGTTTTCCCCTCCGCCCCCGGCGGCTTTAAATATCCTGCCTGAGAGCGCCGAGGTTTAAACGCAGCCCAGACGTCGGGCCAGGTCACGCCGTTCTTTTGAGGTTCGTTTCCCTAGCCAGACCTGAGATCGTTTCTTCTCCCGAGTGCCTGTTTAGGACCCCGAGTGAGGAGGGCGGGCATACCCAGCTGAAACCCAGCTTCCTCTCTCGATCGCCCCACCCTCCCAACCCCAAGGGGTGATCCAGTCATTCTGCGCTGCTAATTAAGGGCCACTGTTCAGGCTGATTAGTTTCCATGGTGTAATTACGAAGCAAGCTGTTGAGCGCCTGTTCCCAGAAACTCAGAAGCTCTTTGGGAACAGCCGGGCGCATTCCAAAAGACAGAACATGACCTTGGTGGGGAAAGAGCGCCGGGAACACAAAACAGCCTGCGAACATTGTTCTCGTAAATCTCTCTCGGCGACTATTTGTATACATCGACGGTCGCCCACATCCTACAAACAAAAACACAAACACACATATATGGCTGTACGTGGACTTTCTCGTTTTGGTCTTCCGTCCGAACAAAAGACAGCATTTTCAGCTGCAGAAACTCTTGAGACCCTTCAGAACTCGAAGTACCGAACACGGTGTATTTTGATGACAATGATTTCATTCGGGCTTGAAAATAAGGAGGTTTCTTTTTCAGACGGCAATAACTCGCCGATTAACTCACCGGCGACGTTTCGGCCTCCCACGGAGCAGCTCCCGTATTTTCGGTCTGCCTCTTTACTGGCAACCTTTTCATAGCCTGAACTAGACGGTGTTCGGGTCTTCATGTACCTTTATCCTCAGAGCCATTTCACTTGTTTATAAAACCTTCCAGTTCGGGACAATTTTAATACGAATAGCAGTGACATTATTGAAGATGAATAAGCGAATAAACCTGAGTGTAAGCTTTAACGTGATCGGATTTCAAACCCTCTGTGCTCCTAAAACGTACCGGACCGCCTTTGAGTGCTTTGCTAAACGCCGCAGCACGCCTGAACCAGGCAAGGTCATCCAGAGGTCCGTCCGCTGTCTGTTCGGCTGTGGAAACGTCCGGCGGTCATACCAGAGGTCGATCCGTGTGCCCAGCAAGGCAGGGAAGTTTATCTTTTGCCATGCCAGTCAATATTTGTGCCTTTTGGAAGCCACGCAAAGCTGGTATCTGGATCCTGCGGGTGTTAGTCGCACACGGTTGCCGTGGTTATATCGGAAGCGGAGGACAAGGCTCAGCTGGAAAACCAGATAACGACAAGAAAACAAAATAAAGCAATCCCATTTCCGGCGCGAATAAACAAACGCCGGCGTGGCGCGAAGGCAAGCCGAACGGCGCTCCGTCTTCAAAGCGCTTATCCCCCTCCCCCGACCCCGAAATATATTATTTCTTGCATAATTAAGGATGGACAGATCGTCCCGCTACAGCCAGCATCGCTGCCTTTCCTACCGAGATTAAACTGCGAGTTCTGAAGAATTTATTACTCTTGTATGTTCCAGTCCCAAATCTTACTCTCACACACCCCTCGAGGGCTTCGGGATAATAACTAGGTAGAACTAAGCCAGTCTGAGTTTGGAGCCAATTAGCACTTCAAACCTGTGCAGCTTCATTTGCAGCTGCGGAGGGGAAAAAAAAACAAAACTGACAAACAAGGCATCTTTAAAAAAAACAAGCAATGCCGTTACCCAGAAAGGTGAGCTAGGCCAGAAAGAG
Source organism: Parotocinclus haroldoi (assembly GCA_034779995.1). Lineage (NCBI taxonomy): Eukaryota > Metazoa > Chordata > Actinopteri > Siluriformes > Loricariidae > Parotocinclus > Parotocinclus haroldoi. The sequence continues at coordinate 9,277 of JAUZST010044490.1, forward strand.
TGAGAATAAGTCTCACAGCTTCGGTATTACAGTGGCGGCGATGCTTTATTGTATAAACCCATTACCGAAACACACACACACACACACACCCGGGTGTGAAGTACGCACTCGCGCTACAGTGACGGCCTGTGGAAATGCGGCGCTATCATCCACCGGGGTGCAGCCAGGACAATTTCTTTGATTATCGCAAATTTCTAGGTGCATCAGCGAAGCGCCGGGAGAAAACAGAACACGGTGGCGTCTCCGGCACAGCTGGTGGCTTACGGATCCCTCCCAGAACGCGGGAACGACCGGGAAACGTGACCCGCCGCCGCTGCCGAAATGGATGTCATCAGTGTTCAGAGATGGAGGGAGAAAAAGATCACAAACCAAACCGCAGAGCTCCTGCAGGTTTGCCGGGATCGTGGGCGCTCCACATGACGTCCCGAAAGACGTAAATAACTCAAAGTCAATAGCGAACGTTCGCGAGCCTGCTGAGAAACGGCAAATATATCCAAAACAGTTCATTAAAAAAAAAAAAAGAAAAAAAAAGCTGATTTTCTGCTTCGCCACACATTCCGCTCTCCGCTCCCTGTCAGGTGCAGATAAAGAAGAAGAAAAAAAAAGGTTCAAAGGTTCAACCTCTATTTATAACAACAAATGTGGCATAAACTCGAAAAGTGGCGAAAACAAGCCAAACGGAGAAAGGGGGCGGCGGAGTTCGGGCCTCGGCCCACGAAATCTTGCCACCTCAATCCATTTAGGTGTGCAGACGCGATCGGGGCGAGCCTGGCGAATCAAAGCGAACGTCAGAACGGGGGAGATTGTGTCATTTGAGTGACTTTGAACGTGGCATAGCTGTTGAGTGCGTCAGGAGCACAGTGTCACCTTCAGGGGTCCGAAAAAGGGAAAATATCCGGCAGAGGATCACACCGGTTGCCAGTCCTGCAAATCGGGGAGGTGGGGGGACACTTGCACCCCTTGAGAGAGCAGTGAGAGCAGCAAGAGAACGTTGAACGCCCTAAATCGTCTCATACTGGTTTCCCGGACGCCACAGTTCCCAGTAGGCGGTGGATTCGGACCAATCTGGACCAAAATCTAAGGGGAACCACAAGCAACGAAGGCCTTTTTCGATCTTAGAGAACTCCCTAAACCTTTCAGACTGCGGGGCGACTTCATGTTACCATCATGAGGGATCTTAAAAGCTTGACGTACTCCGGATGAGGAGGCTGAGGCTGGACTGAACCATCCCTTAAGAGGACAGACTTTGATCCAAAGCTCTCGCCTGGATTCTCTTAAAAGGTCATTCAATAAACACCTTTTAGACGACTGTCTGGCTCGACGTCACACAGCCTGACAAAAGAAGGGCAGCTTATTATTACCGCGGCTTTACTTTAATCAGATAACGCCTTTAATAAAGTAGGCTCCAGAACGTCTTGAAAGAACGTATCACAAGGAACCGTCCTCGTTCATCCACTACTAATACGGCTTTGTTTGTATTAATCTTTCGGCTGTTCCTCAAACTCACTAACGAAGCCCCTTGGCTTACGGACGCGGGTGGCGGTTAACGCGCTGGACGGTCCAGGGTTCGAGTCCACGCTGCCACGGGCGAGTAAAATGTAAGAGCGGGACATTCGGATCGATTTCGGGTCACGGAAGGACTTCTCACAGAGCTGTTTCGTCTTGCCATAACACGCTCTTTATTTAACTGGACACGTCCCCATTCACGTCCCCATTTAATCCGGATGCTCGGCTGCGTTTCGCATTTTGTCTTGCTGCCACAGTGTCCAAAAAAAGTGCCACGACGCAGGTATCGGCCATCATTAATCCTGGCACGGAAACATAATTTCCAGAAACAGTTTTGCAATTTGCAGTTTACCGCCAAGCGCTTGGAGTTTCTGCTGTGGACCTATCCATCAAGTAAATAAGCGCAGTCACGGGCGCTGGCCGGGAACCACACACAATGCAAGCTTGATTTTTATCAACGCTCAAACCGTTCCCGGTCTTAAAGCACATCTGGCTGTGCGCCGGCTAAACCAGTGGACCACTGACCAGAAGGAGGACAGGTCAAGTTTTACAAAAGCTTCCCCGTTCAGCAAGGCCTTTGAACCTTAATTGCTTGAACTGTACCCCGGCATCAGCCTGAAGGGGTCCTGGGAGCAGCCCGGCCGCTACCCTACCCAAAAATGGGTCTCTTATCACCCTTTTCTCTTTCCACAGCAGGGCTATTATTATGCTTCCCCAAGCCCCCCCTCATCTGGCCCTTTTATCGACCACAACAGACTACAATTTTGTTTTTTTTCTCTTTCCTCCCTCTGTTTTATTGATGTGCTTCGGAGCTACACCTTAAGAGGCGAACTATGGCAAGATGATGTGAAAAGACGGGAACAGTCACGTTGCTACGTCACCCCATAATGACTCCCGTCTGACCCTTTTCTCTTTCCAAACAAGGCTAAAATGTATGTTTAGACACTCTAGGTAGCTATGTCAGGATGATGGGCGCTGGATATCTAATTGATCCTAACTCGCTCCCGTCTGACCCTTTTCTCTTTCCACGGCAGGCCATAATTTAGCTTTGCTTCATTCTTTCTTCCATTCTCTTCCAATGCCTCGGAGTCGAGCCTACGTTAGGATGAGGAAAGCCAGTAACAGCCAGGTAGCTACATCATCCTACAGATCTCACTTCTGACCTTTTTCCCTTTCCACAGCAGGCAATAATTGAGCCTTTTCTCTTTTTTTTTTTTGTTCTGCTTCCTTTCAACGTTTCAGGGCGTTGATGGGATAATGATCAATAAGCCAGTAGCTTAATCCTAGTGCCCGACTGACTTCTGACCCTTTTCTCTTTCCGTAGCCGGCTATAATTCACGTTTTCCACCTTATATTTTCTTCAGACACTGCAGAGTTGCGGCTTAAAAGGGGGACTATGTCTGGACGATGGGTACCAACCAAGGTAGCGCCGCGATCCTACGTGATCTGACCCTTTTCTCTTTCCACAGTGGGCTGTAATTAAGATATTGCTCCTTCTTGGTTCTGTTTTCTTTTAACACGTTAAAGCCGTGCCTTAGGAGGGGGGGTTTATGTTGGGATGATGGGCATCGGGGTCCTCTTTCATATTGTGTCACGCGTCCCTGTCGTTTGGTTCCTGTTCCTGTTCCTTTAACATGATTGGTTGATGTTTTATTGTCCTGTTTTATCGTTTACTGCTGCCCGCCCTTTTGCCCGGGTCACAGCTCCATACCGACCTTGATAGCATTAAACCAGAATGCACCATAATTAACACAATGATGGTAGAAGTGCAGCTGCCGCACCTGTCATCCTTAAAGCACGAATTCTGGATCCATCAGCGGCTGCCAGTCACCGCTTTGAGACGAAGAAAACATCAGCTGTCAGTCTGGAGCGGCAGTGGGTGAGGAAAGCAATTGAAATCAGGAAAACACTTTCGGCTAATTACACCACAGTCAGGGCTTTTAATGATGATTAGCATACAAACGGTGTCAAGTGTAATCACAAGCTAGCATCGCAAACAGCGCCGTAAAGTCAGAGTCCCAGAACGCAGGGGTTAAAGCCCACAAGCCTTATGCGATAAAAACAAAAAAAAAAAACAGAAGAAACACAGGGGAGTAATACTTACAATAGGACAGTTACAGTACATGCGAACACCATTTACAGTTTGTAGACGGGGCTATTTTAGAGACATCAAACCGGAGGAAACCGGAGTACCCGGAGTAAACCCACGCCGACACGGGAAGCACCCAGGCCGCTCCACCCTGGGATTGAACCCGGAACCTTCTTGCTGTAAGGCAGCGGTGCCTTTTTGACCCTTTTCCATTTCCACAAGAAGCTATAACGGAGCCATTTCTCCAGCTGCAATAGGAGTTCAGTTCAGTGCTGTGGGTGGAGCTCCGCGTATGATCAAGCGAGCGGACGTCGATCAGACCGTTCCTGTAGCCCCAAAACAACGGCTTTGTACCTTACGTGCTGTACCAGACCGATTCAGATCTTCAGAGTTCTGTTCATCGTTTCTACCGACTGCAAGCCTAACAGCTGCGGCGGTCTCCATGCATCATCGTTGTGATTGATCGATGTTCGCGTGCGCTCTTTATTTTCAGCGGGAAGGCCCGCCAAACAGCGCCCAGGTGCTCTGACAATCGCTCACGCTTCCGTTTATTGTGTTTTTATGGCGCTTTTAAAAGCGCGGCGAGAAACGGCGCTGGCTCAAAACGCTTTTGTCTCAAAACAGAACATCCTAACCGTGACAAACGCCTGCCGGGGAATTCAGCGGCAGTTTGGCACGGCTCCCTTAAAGCTTTGGAGAGACAAATCCCGGTCAGACCAGCTCTCAAGGGATGGATGTTGGCGGGCCGACGTCCGATCGTCACAACAGGAACGTTGTGGTTTCGCGGCATTCCCATATCCCTTCACTGGAGCTTAAGGGGTGCAGCCCAAACCATCCTGGCCACGTTCCCTGACTGAACAAACTACTTCTGATTCTCCTGGCGTCGTTCGATCCCAGACTCGTCCGTCAGACCGGCAGATGGTGACGTGCGCTTCGTTACTCCAAAAAAGTCTTTCTCGCCGCTTCAACGTCCAATAGCGTTAGCGCTCCAAGATCCTGCTCTGATTTCCGCATCTGCTACAGAAACCCAAACCACGAGGAAAAAAAACTCTTTACAACGTCTCAAAGCGGCTTTGCAATCTTATGTCGTCTTAAAAGACCAATCCCAAATGGAGCGAGCCTAGGGCGACAGTGGCAAGGAAAAAATCCCGGAAAGTAGAAGGAACAAACCTTGGGAGGAACCGAGGCTCAAATTGGGACCCGACCTCCATCCTGGTGGAGGAACGTCTAGGTGTGTGGCGCCGGAACATGAGCTCAGAGAGAAAAGAGAAAATGTAGGTACTTATGGTTAAGGAGCACAGAGTCTATTGTCAATCACTGATGCCATGTGCAGCCTGAAAGTCCGGCTCAAGCCTAGACTGGCCGCCAATCCATCGTAAGCCACACACAGACGCACTAAGGGAGAATTTAGAGACGCCCATTAACCGAACATGCATGTCTTGCACTGTGTGACAACTTACTGTTGTTACACGAAGGTTCTCCCTACTTCTGTTTCTCTTTTGTTTTGATTCCGTCTTAAGGGGATTGGTTCAGGTTCTTCTCTGCTTGTTTTTTTGTTTGTTTTTCTTTCAACCTACATCTCCAGACCGCTCCGTCATCTCATTGTTCAAGACCGGACCACCTGGTACTTCCCGTTCAATCTGTGCACGGCACGAGAGTCCTGTGGCGCTAGCCTGTTAGCCCTGGGCGCTCTCGCGGGCAGAAGCAGCACTGTTCTGACACGGTGGCAGATGTCAATATGAGTCAATATGAAGCTCTCAGACAGATCTCGCTCCTTCTCTCACCGCCCACGCTCTCAAGCTGACACGCGGAGGACGATGCAAAATCGAGAAAGGAAAAAAAAAGTGTCGGATTAGCTTGAGCAGAAAGACAAAGAGGAGGGAGCAAGCGGCGAGCGGGCTGGGGCATGAGCAGGAAAAGGCCAACGGTTCGGCAGGTCTCTGTGACGGTCACGACCGTAAAGTTGCCAGATTAGACGCTGCGAGGTCCGGAGGCGGCCTGGCTAAGGATGAAGGTGCTTGAGAAACGGACAGGTGGACAGCCTGGCTTGACGTCGCACTTCTCTGTTTTTCGTCTCAGCAGACGCGGAGCATCAGCAGCCACGGTGAAGCTCCAGGGAACCGAAAAACACGAGGGCCTCGCCGCTTTTTCCTCTCTTCATCTCTTGCTCTCGCTGCAAACGTCCCTACTCGTTAGCTTTCAGTTGACGTTGCTAGATGGGGTGTTTGCGGCGGTTAAAGGCAACGCCGTGCGGAATCGGTGACATCTGCCCGTGCTTTTGTTCTCGTCCTGACGAGCGAACCGAAGCCCATCGGACGCGGCCAGAATTGTGCTCAGAAAAGACGGGCGACCGTCAAACGTCACTCCGACTCCCTGGGACGAAGACTGACAGGAAGCCAGCGCAATCCATTATTACTGACCGCGAGTCGCAGGTCTACCGTTCAGGAGGCTCCGCCAGGGGCTCAGATCCAGAGCTTTGCCTGAACCCGGGAGACCAAAGTCACCTTAAATCCGGAACGTGGACAGGTGACGTGCAGTTGATGGGAAGAGAGTGAAAGGAGTTGGCAGAGACTCAAAGCCTGAGGGAGGCAAACCGGCAGTCCTGTACCTGCACCACGTCGTTCTGGCTCAGCGAAGAAAGGATCTGCCTCGCCGTTATCATCTGGTTCTTCTCGTTTTTTGTGATGCCGTGCTCCTTACATGCAGTACGTCCATCTGTGAGTCTATATAGGATGCCAGTCCAACACAGGGCCGGATATGGGTCCAGGGGATGATGCCCTGGACGGCCTCCCCTCCCTCAAACACAACGAATAATGATTGGGAAACCCAGGGAACTTGAGCAGGGCCCGAACCCGAGTCAGGATCACCGGAGTTCTGCAGAAAATGGGACAGCACCAAGGGACGATCCCTTATCTGCCGTCCTCTCCCTCAGCCGGTCGGGGGTGCCATCACCGGGGCATGTAATTTAATGTTTTATATCAATGTGTATGCTTATAAAACTTGAAAACTTGTGTGCATTATAGAGAAGATCTGCTGTCACACAGGCCTGCTTCGTCTGAACTCGGTTCATAGGAAAAAGTTCTTTCTAGTTCTCGCTAAACAAACTTTCAAGGGTATTTTGTTCAAAAAGGCCTATTATTACATCCTAATTAGCTCAACCAGCAGAGGCGCCGGGTCTCCGAGGCTGCTAGTCATTGTACGATAACAGTGATCTGCACAGTCGGAGCCTGACTACAATTACCGTTAGGAGAACGCCTGTGATTTCTCCATAATTTTGTTTCGCTTTTCTCGGTGACAAAAGCCAACTAATCGCTAATTGATTTCCGTGAGGCGTTCGAAAGCGAGCGCTGCAAAGGACAGACCTCAGATATGTCAGGACGCCCTGCAGAAATCTTGTTTGTTGCCCTCGGGATCGAGGCGATGATAGGATGCGAAAGAAACACATCCAGAGGAGAAAAAAAAAAAAAACGGTAACAGAGGAGCACAGCACGAGGCCTTCGCCTGCCATCAGACACCTCCTCGCCCTCCCCAACCCGCACCGTGGGGTCCGTCACAGCTCGCGGAACTTCAGCGACCCTGACAGCTTTGTCAATGGACATTATTGCACACTGTCTGGAGCGTTCTCGCCCACCTCCAGGATCACCTGGCCGAAAAAAAAAAAACCTCCCAAACACTCCAAAGCTTTAACGGCAGATTAAAGAAAACAGGGTTTTGCAGAAAGAGTCCAGCGTCTGCCCAGTTCAGTGGCAGGTCTGGCTCTCAAGATGGTTTAACACGGGGAAATTTGAAAATTACGTAAGGGTAGGAGCGCTGTTCCTACGTTGCCGTACGAGTTTATGGTCCTGTCATCTGATTTCTGTGCTTTTATAGCTCATGCCAGCGGTTTATAGCTTTATTTTTATAGCTCTGTGTCAGTACGAAGCACGTTAATGCTTCGTTTGCGCCGTCAGCTCCTGACCTGGAGCGCTACCTCGGCACTCGGCGTTAATTCTTTGCCCAAAAATGAAAAACCGAACTGCTTTTGCACTGCTTAAACCCCTTTTTTTTTCCCCTCGCTGCTCTAAAAAAGGCGCTGCCGCAGTTTGCGCTGCTCTTACGCTGTTTTCCTTTCGGTGGGTTGTTATCGCTGACCTCCTTGGGATCGCGACATCCGTTAGTGGAACGTAAACCTACCGCGTCTCCTGGTGACGTGACGGGTTCAGTACAAGACCTGAGCCAAGGGATCACGACCCACCGCAGGCTGTTCTTGTTATTTTTTGCGGCTTCGTTTGCGTATAATTGCGTTAATGACGGAGTAAAGGAGTTTGGGCTGCCGGTCCCGTAACGTTTATGTTTCAGCAAAGCAGACAGCCATTAATAGATCCTAAAGAAATAAGGGAACAAACTCAAAGTAAGCATGAAATGGGGAAAAAAAAACTTGCAGGACCTTTTTTTTACGCATCTTGTCCATCGGGTAATATCATTTATCCAAAAACAGCCTCTGTGCGTCCCCAGGGTCAGCTCACGGTAAGTCATTATACTTTTAAATATATATTTTTCTGTCTTGGCCCTCCTCATAGTATCCAGGGTCGCTTATGGACCTTGGATGTCATTGGACAGCGACCCATCGTAGCACCGGCCGACCCAGGATGGATCCCCATCGTCTAATTTGTGCGATTTGAATAAATAAAAAATAAAGGTTTGAGGTTCAGTTTAGATCCTTTTCTCACATCCTTTTTTTTTTTTTTTTTTTTTTTTTATCACCGACATCAGTTTTGTTTTGCTTTGTTCTGTAAACCGGGACAGGCATGGCCTACTTTTGGGCTTTTAGATGAGAACGCAGGGGATTTTTATTTACGAAATTGCACAGGACTAAAGTAAATCCTTGCAATTAGAAACGCGACGGAGCGCAGGAACGCACCTCGTATCCGTGCATATAAAAGCTCTCCCCTCCGAACGCCGCTCTCGTTCTTATTAGGAACAAAAAGAAAACCTACGCTGCTCTCGCCAAAAGAGAAAGTTGGGACTGGTTTTGGAAAGGCACGGCTGTCCCGGTGATATAAAAGCCGCGAGTCACTCATCAGCTCTCCACAACGAACTCCTAAAATCAGAACCACGACCTTCGTGGCGCAATGAATGATCTCTCGATCGCGATGATGTTTTTTTTTTTTTTTGGTTTTAATTCCTCGGCAATTAAACGTAATTGAACGTGAGCCGGGTGACCTTAAAGTTAGCTACTTCATTCGGTTAACATTTGCTTTCAGTCCTTAATGAGTCTGGGACGTTATGAAAAATAAATAAATCATCCGCCCCCAAGCGATTCGTGTAGTCGAGTTGCTTTATTTATCACTTAAAGATTAAGGTTTAATTAACGTTTCTCGGCGAAACCGTTGCGACTGAAAAGACGCGTTTAAAAGATGCATCTCAAACGTCGCAAGACAGACCTTTGTACGACTGCGCTGAATAAAAATTAGGCGCTACGACGTAAGCAGTGACGTTCTTAAGGTCTTTTTTACATTAGAAATCTGCCGTCCGAGTGCAGTTTTATGGCTCCGAGTCTACGTAGAGAACAAAGGCGAAAGTCTTAGGCCGCCCTTAGATGAGTTGCTTTAGCACTGGTTTCCACTTGTCGTAAACTTGGCTAAGTTGACTGCTTTTTCAGTTTCCCAGCAGGCACCAAATCCAGATTCATCCCAGTCATTCTTTTTTGGCCTTGCGTGCTCAGTTTGAGGACCTGTCTTGGTGAAGGTGGCGTCCTGCGACAGTGCCACTCTAAAAAAAAAAAAATCCCCACTAAGCTCTTCCCTTTCTTATCACTTGCTGTCAGAATTGGGAGCTGGTACGGCTGAGTTCGTGCCTCGGGTTTGCTGCGGGTGTGGCTAATCCGGTCAGTAACACTGTTTTGACGGAAAATGACGGGACATCGGGGGACAGATGCAATTTAAGAAAAAGAAGAAGAACAACAACACAACTGCCGTGGTTTGAGAGCAAATGAAACCAGCGGTGCCAGGATAAAGGATACAAAGAGGGTTTTCCCTTTATTTGCCTTTGTAACTAAAAGTCTGAAATGCCTTGCTTGGCACTGGTTTTCCCCAGCAGCTGTTACGGAGATGAGATCGTTCCTAGCGGGTTTGGCAGAAGGAACGCTCTGCCAGGCGCTACAACTCGGAGCGAAAACCCTCTTGGTCCACGAGTTAGACAGCTTGAACTAGCACTGGCCTTCTGCCATCAGCTGGAAGGTGGTGCTGAGGACCCAATTATTTAGCAAAGCAGCCATAAAGACACTTCACTTCTAATGATGTGACACTAGCACAACACAGCGGCTTCTGGGAACAACCTGGAGCGGGAGGTGACAACTTGCTTAGGTAAACAGCTCGGGCTCCTGGTCAAACGTCTGCACCTTCACACGAATCGAAGTGCATGAGGCAGTGACGCTATAAATATAGCACTAGCGCGACTTCAAAAGGCTTTTTGATCGCAGCGGGAGGCCGAGGCGGTGCGCGGCGCCAGCCCAAAATCACGGAGACGTGCCTCCACGTGTCGCCTGTCCGCTAACGCGGCGAGCCATCGTCCAGTTTCAGTCCCCGGCTCCGGGAAAGGTCAGCCGCAGAGTGGCTTTCCATTTGGCTCCTCCCGAACACTCGGAGGTGCCGAATCTGCCGTGCAGATGGTCGGACCGGTGACTGCGTTCATCTCAAATTAAAATGAGAGCATTTGGTTTTGTAATATGCGAACAGGCGGAAGGTGAGACATCAGCGGATCGTATCTCGGCCGCTCGAGCGCGTGTCACGAAATCACGCGCCCGTCTCTTTCGAGAGCAGGTACGTCTTTACATCGGCTCGTTCGCGTGGTCGGGATCACAGCCGAAAATAACCAGATGATCTGCGAGGACAGGCGGGCGCCCGAACGATAAGAAGCGCTTCAGACACTCGAGGCTTACGAGGCAAAAAAAAAAAAAGAAAAACACAGACAGCAAGCTAATCAACGCGCATCGATCGCCGTGCCCTGCCCGGGAGCCCTGTGGCTCCAGTGGTCATGTGCTTTATGAAATATTGAGAGGTTAGAAGTGTTTGTTGTTGACTTTGATCCATCTCGCCCCACCTGTCCGTCTCCAGCTCCTCAGCCATCAGCAAACATCAAAGCCGTTTCCCTTCGCTTCCCCAGGCTCGACTTTTATTCGGGTCCGCACCGTGGGCGCGGCTTGCTCCTGCCATTTTTGCCACGCCATGTGCGAGCTGTTCCCGACTCACGGAGTCTTTCTAAGCCTGCCAAGCATCCTCGTCTCCATCCACCTGTGTCCCATCTGAGCCTAAAGCCTCCTGATATCGCTGAAGAGCGCCCAGGCTTGACAACGAAGGGAACCTAATTAGGTCGTGCTGACAGTCCGGGATTTGTGCTGTAAACCGGAGTTCGGTTCGCTCACGTGGCATTACTCAGCTTGATTAGACGCACCGATCCGACGGCTCGTCGACTCAAATATCCAGAGCTGCTGAATCCTGCAGAGCATCGTAACGAGCATTTCAGAAACAGATGGGATTCCAGCCTTGAAGCAGATGAGCTACAGCAGCAGAAGAGCACGTCGGGTGTCAGTTATAGGGGGCAGCAGTAGATGTTCGGCCAGTCAGAGTTGAGCGTGAACATTTTGAAAGCACGGGTCCATCCTGCCCGTTTTCTCGGCACACTTTGGGCGCGTTATTTAAACCCCACGGCCTACCTGAGTCACGAGATTTCTCCGAACACGGTTCCTCCTGGTTGTTTTACTGCATGGTGACGCAGGGTCACACTCAGGACCTCGGAACGGCCACAAAGTTCAGCCTTTCGATTCGAATGGGTCGGAAGCGGAGCTCGAACCATCGCCGGGCGTCTGTGATCGGCTGGGAGGCGGAGCGGAGGAACCAATTACTTAGCAAAAGCAGCCAGAGACGCCTTATGTCTTTTCAGAAAAAAAGCGGGGGCGGGGACACTACACAAAATGTATTGTGCTCCTATTTCGGTCTGCAATAAAGAAAAAGAAAAGGAAATAAAAGTCATATCTAAAGTCACATAAGTCGTATATTATTTCAAAGGTTTAATATTTGTACTGGTGCCACCGGGATCGTACGTCATCGTACGTGGGGAACGGGACGCGGTTTGGAAACGCGCCGCTTTAGCCGCTTCAGGTGAGCGGTGTGACGGACAGGTGCGATGCAAAAATAGCTCATTGCGACTTTAAGTGAACAGCGAGCGTGAAATATGAAAAAAGAAAAAAAAAATCCCACACACCCGCGCCGAACTGACAGCTAGCCGCTGCTGCTGTGAACATCTGTTAAGAAAAAACAGCTCCCGACTAAAAACGGCTCGAATATGAATTCACCTCCCGAACGCGAACGATTTAAACAGGGACCGGTCCGGACGGGTGTGAACGCACTCTCGCTGCATTAATCGTCCCAAAAACCCGTTTCCACCAGACATGACCTCACCGTTTCTGCATCCATCTTGGTCATCAAGTTATCTCAACACAAACGGTGTGTGCAAAACTATGTGGACGCCCAAAATGTACATTCACATTTTACATCAGAGTCTTCAGGGACCCCAAGGTGGCAAATCTGATCGGGTGGGGATCTGAACTCTGGACCTTCTGGTCCACAGTCCAATACCTTAAGCACTGGGCCAGAAAAAACCTCCAACACACAGGTCAGGTTTTTAGTAGGGCCTGTGACCCCGTTTTGCCGCTGTTTTGGAACATGCCAGACACTAGGGCTAGGCTCAAGGCGTTCGGGGCTGAGTTTGACGTTCTGTGCACGTTCTCGATCAAAGTTGATGAACCAGGCAGTTTAAGCACAGCAGAGCAAGGGCAGAAGGTTGACGGACAGATCCACTGGACCTGTTGGGGCCTGCTATTGAGTCACCGGGGGACCTGTCCACCGGGAGTGTTGCTGATATAGCGAGGGGTGGCCACAAACTTTCGTTCTTGCTCCCTGTCAAAATGGAAGCTCTGAAAGCTTTTTGAGGCGCCGCTCAATGGTGTGACGTCGCCTTGGCTTGTTAGTCTCTTATTGGTCTCTCCAGCTTCTCCTCCTGTTGAGGGTCGTAGTGGCAACAAGCTGAGAAGGTCAGCCTTCAGATTCCAGAAGAGGCATGGGCGCTTTAACGATCCTCAGAGAGCGATGCGTCCGCTGCGGAAAGATCTGAAGGGACCAGACGCCGTCTGAACAGGGGTTACTAGGCGTCTACGGTCCATATTCGGGTCGTTTGGGAACGAAGTCTCATCGGGTTAAGACCCTGGCGTGGACGTTCCTCAGACCCTCGCTGCTTCTCGATTTTGACCCCTACGAGAAATGTCCATTATAAGGTGTCGATAATTAGTCGGCCGTCTGTCGATGTGCAGTCTCACAAACCCGGTTCCAGGTCTCCCAAGGTAAATTGGGGCAGGGGGAACCCGCCGAGCACGAAAATTTATTTCATGACATACAGCCCTGGACCTACTGGATTTCCATCTGCCTGTGCACGATCCTGAGCTTGTTTAAGCATAGCGAACGTTCCGAAGATTCATCTGCATACCGCCGATGATCCTGTTCTTAAAAAAAAAAACAAAACAAAACAAAACACAAAGTCGTTTCGAATCATCGATCACAGGCCGGGTTGCCAGTGTGCCCGCGGATAACTAATGGTCCGATCTCACCTGGTATTTATATGCCTTCGAGTCACCTGCATGGTGTGCGCTTTGTGACAGGACCTCATTTCCTCTGCGCAATATGCAAACGAGCTAGCTAGCTAAGTAGAGTGTGGGCAGGCAGCCAGCTGGCACAAGTCGGCTCTCGCCCAAGATTATTTTATCGCACAGCCTGAACCTTCACTTCTTCCCTGCGCTAAGGATCTGGGCGCCGTCCACAGGTGTCTGTGGGACGGCCGCATAAATAACAATAAGAAGACTGCGGCGGTTGCGTTAATTTGATGAAGTGCAGGGGCGTCGCCGGCGCCGGCGGAGAAATGCAAATCGAGCTCATGCACTTCATCAAGCGCAATGGAACGTCTAAAGTCTCATATCTCACCTCAGCTCTTACAGCTCTTACATTCGCATTCAGTCGTTTAACAGCCTCAGGGGGATTCTCACCGGTCCCAGAGATCACCCTCCCCTCCCTCAGAAACAGCAAACCCTGCCCGTACGACCCCTGCTTCGGACCAGGCAGATCAACATCCGCTTGCTTTACTGACCGAGGTCGTAACAACTGTAATAAACTGTAATGTCAAAGGGTTGCCAGGTCCACTTATTCTAATTGACTTGTATTTGTATTTGGGGCCTGTTTCTAGGGCGTGGCTGCCTATTTGTTCTTTCCAATCCTGTCTCTCTCGACTGTGTTCATGCAAGTTGGTTTTGTTCTACCTAACAAATGTAAGAATTACTATTGTTGTAATATTTTCTATTATCTTAACTACTATTATTAATTATGTATTTAGATTCAACTATTTATTTATTTACATTTGATGTGAATTTATCTCTCATTCATTGTTATTCATATGATTTCATCACTTTTATTATATTTTTAACCAATCAAATGCTCAGATTTGCACAATGTATTTATTAATTCGCATTTCTTTTTATTTAAGCCAATTCTCTTGCACAGACCTGCTTGGTGTTTCTCTTGTGAGATCTGGCAACCCTGGTATATTCTTCTTCTTCTTCTTCCTCTCATTATTATTATTATTATTATTATTATTATTATTATTATTATTATTATTATCATTAATATAGTTGTTATTATCTTAATTACTATTATTAAATAATAATTCATATTTTATTTAATTATCAATTGAAAAGGATCTGGCAACCCTGGTGTTTATTATTCTTATTATTATTAGTAGTAGTACTATTAGTATTATTATTTGTATTAGTAATCCATTCATGTATTATTTTTATTTAATTATTATTAATTACTATTAGTTATTCATTATTTGTTTGTTTTTTGAGACAATTCTCTTCTTTTGGGCTTGTTTCCACAGACCTGCTTGCTTTTTATTTTGTGGGATCTGGCAACCCTGATGTATTATTATTAATATTATTATTATTATTATTATTATTATTATTATTATTATTATCATTATTATATATGTTATTATCTTAATCACTGTTATAAATTTTGTATTTGTAGTAATTAATTAAACAAATTACATTTATTCATTCCTATTTTATACAATTATCCTTCATTGTTATTCATATGATTTCATTACTTTTATTACATTTTTAACCAATCAAATGCTCATATTTCCACAATGTAGTTATTCATCCGTTTTTTTTTCTTCTCTTTTCCGCAGACCCGCTTGCTGTTTCTCTCGTGGGATGTGGCAACCCTGGTGTGTTTGGGGTTAAGTAACTCCCTTGCTGGCCGTGCCCTGCCTTGCTTGTTTCCGCAGAAAGAAAACGAGGTAGAGTTTAAAACATCGTCTGCGAGTAGCAGCTGCCTGCCAGGGCCCCTGAACCCGCTTTTCCATACACGCTGTTGTTTGAACATTTGTTTCCTTTACTTTTTACCGTCCTCGTTTTATTTTCATGCCTACATTTACTGACTGGCGGCTCCCAAGCAGCCTTAAATCAAATTTCCACTCCGGGGACGGTAAAAGTGCATTAGACGCTGCTCGAGCTCGGTGCGAACAGATTACATTTACACCCTCACGCCTCAGACGCGCTCCTCAGAGACGCCCCGGCTCATCCCGTTAACGTCCCGGACCCGGCGTCCGCTACGTACAGCGGCTTCAGCTGTCGAAATCTTCAAATGCGATGACCTGATCAGCCTTTATAAGGCAGCAGCGAGCCGAGCGCAGAATAACACGGCGACGGCGCCTCGTCTCACGCTCGGCCTGATAACCGGCACTGCTGGGATTTCCTTCTCTAACAAACACGGCTCGGGCGTACCAAAGCACAGCTTCCTTTCCATCTTTCCATCGTCCTCTCGATAAGGACATGGCAGGAAAAATAAGAGCGCAGATTGCTTTTTTTTGATTCAGCTCGTCTGTTTCTATCCGCAAGCTCAGGGCCGAACACGGGTCCGGGGAAACGCCAGAGCCGCCCTTCATCGGGAATGCGGGGAACGGCTAGCGCTACAGTGTAACCCGAGCTAAAGCTAGGGGCACACCTTCAACGCTGTTTACAGTAAACGTCACCATAGCAACAAG
>JAUZST010044501.1:0-52863 GCA_034779995.1 Parotocinclus haroldoi
ACCCACGCAGACACAGGGAGGACATGCAGACTCCACACAGAAAGGACCCAGGCCGCCCCGCCCTGGGATCGAACCCGGGACCTTCTCGCCCCCGTGCCGCCCCTCTAACTCGTTTATAGCTAAATGAGTGGCTAAAGTAGGTTTCATGGATCTGCAGTGCACTAAGGAAAAGCTGTGGGTTCGATTCTCTTGTTGATCCTGCAGGATTCAGTCAGCCAGAGGGTGAGAGCCAGAAAGCTGAGGAACCAGCACCAATGGGAGAAGAGCTGAACCAGGGACGAGAGTCCGACCCAAAACAGGAGGAAGGAGGCCATGAAGCGGACCACGAAAACCAAGAGCCCAGCGAATACCAGCACGAGCCGTAAGTAGGGGTTTTGGGTTTTGGGTTTTGGGGGTTTTGTTCTTCATCTTAAGCAAACAGATTAGCTTTTTTGTACGTTTGTTTTGTGTCGATTTGATGGACCTGCCGTTTGTTTGCAGTGTGAGCCTGGATTTCAGTCAGAACCCGCGAATGCTGACCGGTTCCTGGGCAGAGTACACGCGCTCTCCCGAAAACTACCTCAAAGGCTGCAAGTGGTGCGTAAATCAGAATCTGATGAACCGTAGGATTGGGACGCTTTACCATAAAGAGTTTACGACTTTCTTTTCTTTATTTTTTAAACAATAGGGATGCAACGAAATGAAAATGGGCGGCCAAAAACCAAACCGAATGAATTAAACTAAGATCAGTAGCTTAAATGAGAAAGAAGCTTAGTGAAACAAATTAAACACAAAACATGATATATAACGTGGTTTATATTATAAATATCATGTATATGTTTTTACTCTTTTAAAAAATGCTGATAACAAAAATTCCTTGGTTGTATATAATGGTGATAATGTTAAACATTAAAATTTAATTAATTATATGCGTATATAATATAATATAATATAATATAATATAATATCAATTAATCAAAATTTATTTCTATAACGCTTTTTATAACGGAGCGTCGTCTCAAAGCAGCTTTACAATCTTTTATTATCTTAAAGGGCCAATCCCAAACTGAGCGAGCCTAAGGCGACAGTGGAAAGGAAAAACTCCCTGAATGTAGAAGGAAGAAACCTTGGGAGGAACCAAGACTCAAAAAGGGACCCGACCTCCATGAGGGGCCTAGACGTTAATTAAGTACATACTTAAAAGTATATTAAAGTAATAGTGAAATTAAGTAAATAATATAATTATAATCAATAATAATATTTGAGTTACTAATAAGATAAGTAAAAAAATCCATTTTGAAACAAAATAGATTTTAAAATCAGTTCTCAGTGGGAGGTCCTCGGAAGCACATCGTCTCTTAGTGACTGAATGATGGAGGGAGTTCCTGCACACTGGTGGGACTGGTTATTGTTAATGAAAACCAGTAGAGTGACGCTGGGGTGGAGGAACATCTAAGTGTGAGGTGCTGGAACTGGTACCGGAACATCAACTCAGAGAAAAAAGAGAAAATGTAGTTACTTTCTCCTGACTACATGGCTTCACATCATGGCTCCTCCTCTTGTCGCCGTAAATCATCCACCGAAAACAACCAGCCTCTCTCTGCTTTGAGGCAGGATTCCAGTTTTTAACGCTTAATTATCAAATCCCCAGATTCAGAATCATTGTTTACAATTAAACTGTATCAGAAGGCTCTCAGAGGCTACTTTTGGGTAGTGTATCTCTTGGTGACTCACTGCTGGCCCTGTAGATCCTCCATACTGACCGTTTGCCAAACCCGAAGTACTAGCTGGTCCTGTGTGCGACAGCTCGACTGGAGATCAATCTGGTGGCCGTGCCGGCCATGGAAGCGTTGCAGTCTGGCAGGGATGCACCTGGGAAACCCGCGCTGTGTGGGGTGATCTTTACGCTGCTTGTAAATGCTAGTTGCTAGTAGGAAGCCCCGCTCTGAGAGGCAACGCACATGGCTGCAGGTTGTTGGCGCTCCTCATATCAATACTAGGTGTGACCGAGCGTCATATGCGAAGGCTCCCCTGCTTATCACACCAGCAGTTGGGGCAGTGTGTCGCTCCACAGCAAAGGCAGGACCGACCCCTCATAATACGGCCACCATGCACAAATCCAAAGAGAACCTGGATTCGTGACTTAAGGTGATATGATTCCATTATGTGTTCGCGACCCAACTGCAAAGGAAGGTGACAGAAGCCGGCTGTCAATGGCAGGAAAGGTCAGATAACAACAAATTTCCTTCTGCCAAGTATGAGGGTCATGCCAAGTCATATTTAGTTCTAAAACACGTTTTACAACGGTGCATTGTCTCAAAGCATATCCTATTAAAAGGTCAATCCCAAATTGAACAAACCTAGGACATGCAACAATGGCAAGGAAAACCCCCTAAAAGAAACCTTGGGAGGACCAAGACTCAAAACGCGACCCCTCCTTCTTGGGTGGCACAGATGGTCTAGGTGCCACCTGGGTCTGGATGGTGGATGACAAGACTGTTGGAGCTGCTCTTGCTTGTCGACAGATCATAAGATCCTCTCTACTGGTGTGTCTGGGCCGCCCTGAGCCTGTTTTCCATGCGCGTGCCCCGTCTGAACGTCAAAACAGAATTCGAGTTTCCCTGAGTCCAATGATGCGCCACCTGTCTGTCAAGTCTGTCGGCTTGGTAAAATGTATTCAGGAGGTATGCTATTAGAAAGTAGCATCTGAGAGCCTTTTTATAGGGCAGCCATGGAAGCACTTTTACGCCTACTTGTCGGAAAGATCCAGTGTCTAATCGGACCACACCTGTAAGCATTTAGCATCTGGTTGTGAGACAGAATGGCATGTCTAGGTTTGGAACAGTCCCACATATCTATCTGGGTCCTTTAGTTTTTCATCCGTGAGTGTAACCGGCCCCACTTACACGGTCGTTATTAAAAATAGGACGCCTTGGAGGTCCTAGAAATGAGTTCGGAATGTTCCCATGAGAAATAATCCAAACATGGCTTCTGCTGTCTGAACCGTTTTGGAACAAGGTTTGACTAAACCAACAATGCACACTTTAATGCAAGGGCCGTGTCTGCTCCGAGTTCTTTGTGAGATCGATTAAAGAAGGTGCTGAAAGCGTTCTTTTGAGGTACGGGCCGACGTTGTTGTGATTGCGTTGCGTGACTGCTGCAGCTTTGTCAGTCGCGCATTCAGACGTGTTCTCTGCTCGCTTCACACGGCTGTTTGCGCGCTGCCGTTTTCTGCTCTCGCAGCTAGCCGTACAATTCGAGCAGTCGCCCCATTTACCCACATTGTGCAACTCTTGCTTTCTTTTTTTTCATTTTCCATACATCCTGTCAGTGTAGCATGAAGCTCCAGAGCTATTATCCTGGAGGTGAATTCACGGGCGTTTGGGATTGTCTGCGTCTTTGTGTCTTCACCGATACGCGCATTATTTCTCTCGCTGGCGTTTCTGGTTCGGTGAAAGCACTTTGCTCGGCTCATTTGCCGTATTTGAATCAGTCTGGCATCGAGAGCAGAGCCGCTGACAGAAATAGATCCGACCAATCAAACGCACTGCTGGGCATTTTGCTAATTTTATCTGACACACACAAACACACACATACACACAATCTATTAATAACCATCGAGAGGGGAGGTGATGTAAGGTCACGTCTCGTGTGTCAGATTTTAGAAAGTGCCTTAACTGAAGCCGTTTGCCTCTCAGGGGGGGGGCATCTTTGGGACTGTGAGGAAGTTTGTGTTCACATACTGTACCTGTTCCCTACTGAATTTAGAAGGCCTTTCAGGTGCTACTTTTGGTAAGTGTACCTCTTGGTGAGATAATGCTGACCCGAGGTCGCTTTACAGAGCTTCATTTACATAACAAGGGTAACATTTGGCAGTTCGAGACTGCAAATGAAGGTGACAGTGGCTGGTTGTCTATGGCAGGACAGGTGCAATACCAACAAATTTCCTTCTGCTATGTACCTAGAATTGGCAAGTCAAATCATATTTATTTCTGTAACGCCTTTACAACGGTACTTTATCTCAAAGCAGCTTTACATTATCATAATATTTTAAAAGGCCATCTGGACCGGTCTGAGCTAGCTGTTGCACAAGGTGAACAGGGTCCGGTCGACCCTGACAGACGAGCAGTAGGGTCGTTTGATCTCCAGATAAGGGTGAGCAGCTCTCACGGTTTCACTGTCCAACATCCAGACACCAGTGGCACCTTCGCTACACACTCCTGTGTCTGTCTAGACCGTTTCCAGGAGATTTGTTGTCACAGCACCTTTTACGTGCCCTGCCGTGGACATCCAGCCAGCGTCGCCTTCATTCGCAGTGGTGTCATGAGTGGTAAACCGGGACTGCTATGGGCAGGAACTGCATCATTTTTAGCAACAGATTCAGTTTCTGTTTGGGATCTGATGATGGTCAGGATCAAGTCTCGGGGCCTTGTGGTCTCGAGGCCTTAACTGCTGGCACGATGATCTGGGTAGCCATCGCATAGGCCAATCAATAACCACTAGTAGTGATAGGAGGGACACTAACAGAACAGCGATATGTGCAGAACATCCTACAACCACGTGTTGCCCTTCATTTCAGGGCCTCAAACTGGCGTTATTCAGCATGATAATGCTCGCCCTCCCACACACAAGAGTTCCCAGGAATATCATCACCAGATTTCAACACTGCCTTGGCCTGCCCAGTCACCAGATTTATCACCAATCAAGCATTTATGGGACCGGTTGGGAAACGAGCTTTAAGTGACTTTGAGTTTGGAGGATCTGCACGGCCATCTGTGGGCAAACGCTTCAAAGAGGCATGTCTAGTAGTCGATAGTCTCTCACTAAGAGGTACAATACCCAAAAGTAGCCTCTGAGAGCCTTTTTATATGGCAGTGAAGGAAGCATTTTTACACCCGCCGGCTCGTTGGCTCAAGTTTGAAGGGAAGTCCAGTGAAGTCACAGTGGTCCTGTGGTAGCCTAGCGGTTAAGGTACTGGACTCTGGACCAGAAGGTCCAGGGTTCAAATCCCACCCCTGCCAAGCTGCCACAGTTGGGTCCCTGAGCAAGACCCTTAACCCACAACTGCTTGGATTGTAAGACTGTATTAATTGTAAGTCGCTCTGAATAAGGGCGTCTGGAAATGTAAATGTAATGAAAGTTTAAGGCGTTAAACTGACTTCTTTTCATTTTGTGTTCACATTTTAGGCAAACTTTAAAAGGTCTCGGTTCTCTATCTGATCCCATTTAACACTAGTGAGATCTCAGACTCGCTGTTTTTCACACCACGGCTCGTTTAGAACTCTGGGCCCAGCTGGATATCAGTGAATTATGAGTAGAGAGTGTGAACAAAACTAAGGATGTGATTCTTAACAAATCTTATTTCTTTCAATGACTCCTGTAAAATAAGCTAAGGTGCTAATGGCTTATTAGCCACATAACTGATTGGCTTCAATAACCATTTTCTTCACATCTTTGAAGCATTCTTGATGAAAGCTGGGGAGACAGATGTTCAGGGTGCAGGGCTGTCGCCAACAGCTGCAGATGACAAGTTCTATCTGAGAAGTAAAATGAGAAGCTGACCTGGGCTGTAAATCAAGAGGGCCACAGAACGAACCCCAGAGGAGCTCCTCGTTTGCTTTGTTTGGGGTTTGTGTACAGAGGGGTCTGAGGTCGTAACCCTTTAGAGCAGATCAAAGTTTTGCTTTATTACACCATGGTAGTTATTTTAGGTTTTACATAAAGCAAAATGACCATTCAGAGCTGAACATGAAGTAGAAACTAGGGCCGAAATGGGAATTCTCCTCAAGGCTTTTACTCCCATCATTTAGGTTCCATTTGAAATCTGAAACAAAAATACGCAAAACTTTTATTTTTTTTATTTTTTATTTTTTGTATTATGTGTGTGTGTGTGTGTGTGTGTGAGAGAGTGTGTGAAAGCACTTCCAGTGGTCTCGAGCTCTAAAACTGGGATTCTTTTGCATATGTTAGATGATCAGTATTCTTGTGGTTCTCGTTATTTGTTTATTGTGAAAGCAAACCAATT
Source organism: Parotocinclus haroldoi (assembly GCA_034779995.1). Classification (NCBI taxonomy): domain Eukaryota; kingdom Metazoa; phylum Chordata; class Actinopteri; order Siluriformes; family Loricariidae; genus Parotocinclus; species Parotocinclus haroldoi. The sequence continues at coordinate 6,005 of JAUZST010044501.1, forward strand.
CTCAGTATGGAAAGTGGAACAGCGGGGGTTAGCAGTACGGGGGGGTTAGGGGTTAGCAGTACGGCGGTGTTAGCAGTACGGAGGGGTTAGCAGTACGGAGGGGTTAGCAGTACGGAGGGGTTAGCAGTACGGAGGTGTTAGCAGAACGGAGGTGTTAGCAGTACGGAGGGGTTAGCAGAACGGAGGTGTTAGCGTCTATCCAGTCCGTTTTGGGTAGAATCAGCTAATTTAAAAGCTTATTTGATCCGTGCACGCTTCTTATCCCACACTTTCTTCATTCGATCTTCCTTTTGGCATGTTATGATATGCAATTTTTTATGACAAATCGAGTTTTCCTTCATGCTTGTCTCCGCTTGACATCTGTTTACATTTTAATATTTCCCATTTAATTTCCTGTCCTCTCATTTGCCTTAAAATAGCAACAGGAGACAAATGATTCAGCGTGAGACTGGAGTTGTGGCGTGAACAACAAGTGGAAAAAGCGAGAAATCTTTTTTTAAATTCGCTTACGGTTTGAACACGAAAGGAACTGAGTGGCCTAGTGGTTTAGGTACTGGACTATGGACAAGAAGGTCCAGGGTTGAAATCCCACCTTGGGTCCCTGAGCAAGGCCCTTAACCTGTCATGGCTTGGATTGTAAGATTGTTTGAGTCGCTCTGGATAACGGCGACTGCTAAATAAAATAAATGTAAATGTAAACTGATCCAAGTTCTTTTAGTACCGAAACTTTAAAGAGGACCCTGATCTCTTTCTGGTCCTCTTTGGCACTTTTAAGAGCTCAGACCAGTTGTTCTTCACAGCACGACTCATGTAAAAGCCACACCTCAGCTGTGTAACGGTGAATTTTCCTTTTGTTCGGCTTGCGTCTTTATAAAGCAAATAAGAAGGGAGAACCTTTGCGCATATATAACAATGTTAGGAAGGTGAATAAGGAAGACAATTTTGGGAAAAAGTCTGGAATAGAAGAGAAAGGAAGAAAGCAGAACTGTGTCAGTGTATTTCAGCAAGTGTACGTAATTCCCCAGCCAACTATTTCTAAAAAAAAAAATAATACTGCTCATAAAAAGAAAAGATATTTCATACTGAACTGTCCCCTAATGAAATATCCAGCCAGTTTTGTGTTTTATTATTATTATAAAGTGTAAATGAACTGTTAAAAACTCCAATTATTTCTCATATGTTATTACACAGAAAGCAGTGGTAGTAATTTAAAAACAGTTTTTAAAAGAATAACTAACTGCTTCTAAATAAAAAGAAGATGCACTGCTCACAAAAAATGAGGGACATTTTCAAATTAAAACGAAGAGGATCTGATAAGAACTGCTGGATGATCTGATCCTGTCCATGCCCCATCACTATCGGTGTGTTTTGACACTCTTGGGTGATCATACACCCTACGGAACACAATATGGGGGCACTCTGGTCCAGTTTCACATGATTCTGTTCACCCCATAAATATATCACTTACTACCCAATCACCGTAATAATAGAGTTTAAATCTCATTTACATAACCAAACAAGTTTCTTTAACTTTTATTTGCTTATTTAACTGACTTGTTTAATGAAACCAAGTCAAATGCTTCTTTTTGTAATCACTTATATTCAGTTTGAATATGGGTTTGATAAACACCGGTCACTAGAACACATCAAACACTGGACGGTCAAGTCAAGGTCAAATGTATTTCTATAGAGCTTTTTATAACGGAGCATTGTCTCAAAGCGGCTTTATAATCTTATATGATCTTAAAAGGCCAATCCCAAACTGAGCAAGCCTAGTGGCAAGGAAAAACTCCCTGAAAGTAGAAGGAAGAAACCTTGGGAGGAACCAAGACTCAAAAAGTGACCCGACCTTCTTGGGTGGCCCAGATGTTGCAGAAATAGTTTGTATTATTATTCAAATGAAGCAAATAATAACAGTTCAGTTAAATAATGTGAAAGATTTGAGATAATGAGTCCTCAGTGGGAGGTCCTCGGAGGCACATGGTCTCCTGATAACCGAATGATGGAGGGAGTTACTGCACTCTGGTGGGGTTTTGGTTATTAAAAGCCGTTAGAGGAGGAACATCTAAGTGTGAGGTTCTGGAGCTGGTACCGGTACATCGAAATAAGTGAATAGAAATAAATCTGACTTTGACTTTGGATTCAGTTTAAAGCTCTGACTTGACCTTTCAAAGACACTCACATTTTTGTTCTTAATCCACTGCATTTTGGAGTTTCCTTCTTCTTTTTGACAGTCTGCTCCTGGTCATTTTGCTGGGAGTGAAGTGCCCACAGAAATTCATGGAACCCTACAGGAATGGGCCACGTCTTCAGCAGTCTGGGTGCGAGCCAAGGACTTAGACTTGCTTGTAAAGCCACTGGAGAGTGAAATCCTTATTTGAAGAGCACACAGGGTAACTAATGGATGGGACAGACTCTGAAACGTCCTCTAGACTCATGTCACATGGTATTACAGGGCTAGACGTCTGTATCAGGGCATCGGGGTGTTTTCATGATCGTATGCTCACAGTATCATATGCATTTACATTTACGGCATTTAGCAGAAACCCTTATCCAGAGCGACTTACAGTCCAAGCAGTTGTGGGTTAAGGGCCTTGCTCAGGGACCCGACTGTGCCAGAGGGATTTGAGGGATTTAAACCCTGGACCTTCTGGTCCATAGTCCAGTACCTTAACCCCTAGGCCACCACCGTCCCGTATCAGGGTGGAATAAATTAAAGACGGAAGAAAAAGCGATGGAAAAAAAAACGAACGGCTGCCGATTAAATATGTGAATGAAACATGCATGAAACCGTAATGACGTGGATCGATTATTTATTTATTTCTATATTTTTTATTATGACGGATGTTTGGGTAAAGCGCTCGACTTTTCCTCCGTTAACATGTGCTCAGTCCCAGCTGCTGTTTCTTCCTCTTCACCATGTCGTTAATTCAGGGAGGATTCGTGAGAGATTTATGTCCTAGCCCAGCGTGATAATACACACTCCAGCGACGGTGCGGAAACAGATGTGACTCGGGAGAGAAACCGTCGTATGAGGCTGTCTGCATTTCCACTTTACAAATGATTTGGGAAATGTTGGGGGTTTTTTTTTCTTCTTTCATTTGTCTCTGGGCACGGTATCTAGATTGCTGTGGGGAAACAAAACAAACCACTACCTTTACACTTCCGTTTTTTTTGTTTTGTTTTGTTTTTTTTTTAGTTTGTACATTTGGCATTACTAAATGAGACGTGTGGAGATGGATTGAATGTGGGATGTGGAGCGAGCCCGAGGCACTTTATTCACTCAACTCACAGTCATTATTTACTGCGATCTCACGCAGGACTGTACATTTCTATCCCATCTATAATTAACCAGTCAGGTGCGGTGTAATTATTTCTTTATAATGAAATGGATTCATCATGCATGCATCCGGTAGCCTGTTTGTATTGTGTTCTAAAATCTACATTTTGTTTTTGTTTTTTGTTTTTTTTGCTAGTACGTCCTGATGTTCAGTCAGAGATGTGATGGATTTTTTGAAAGTGGTTTCTGGGGTTGGTGCTCTTGTTTCCGAGGTTGCTTGCTATTTTTGATCTTTCATTTCTTATTGCAAAGTGTCAGTGTGAATGTTTAGGATTGCAGCATTTCCACAGTGTCCCAGAAAGTCACATTATCTGCACACAAACTTTTGCTAGTCGTTCTTTGGCTTCAGTTATTTGGAAACCTTTCCGAATCTTACGTAAGCCACATTTTAATACCAACCCATTCCAGCAGTTCCAAATGCAAATGACCAAAACCATTAATTACAGTGGATTGTGAGAAGATGAAGACCACTAGTTTCAGTCCAAGCAATTTAATGACCTGTCAGTCAGTGGCAGCTTCGTGGAAGTGCGAGTTTGAACCCGGGACCTTCTGTGGTAGCCTACCAGTTAAGGTACTGGGCTATGGCCTAGAAGCCCTGGGCTTAAAATCGCACCTCTACCAACCGTCCACTGTTCGGCCCTTGAGTGAGGCCCTAAACCTACAATTATTTGGATCATAAGATCGTATCAGGTACAAGCTCCCTGGGTTTGAGTTGAGCTTTTGTTGAATGACCAAATGTAAACGTACACAATCAGGGGCCTTAACCTTTACGCCAGCCCAGTTGTGTTGTGCTCTCTCTGTGATCTTTGCAGAATGTTGTGAGACGTGGAGGAAGCCCTTGAGAAAGACCTTTAATCCAGACTAGCTTCGATTGTCCCTTTTGAGACCGTATAAGTTCAGAAATTCTCCAGGATAGTAACGTATGCTGCGAATGTGCAACGATGTGCAAAAGTAGTCTCGTTAGGCTTGTATTTGTTGTTTCAGCAATGGCATATTGACCGCATATAACTTATTGTTGACAATCGGACCTAAACATTGGATTCGAAACTTGGCTTCGTCACTCCACAGTCCTCTTTTGCACCGATCCTCATTCCAGTCTTTGTGAGCTTTAGCATATCTTAGCATTTCCGCCTTGTTCCACTTCTTCGGACTGTAGAAGGATCAAGCAGGTATCCCGATGCTGCTGTTGCTCAAGTGTACATTTTTTATTACAAATGTCAAATTCTTCATTCCAATAAAGAAAGCGAAAAACTATGTATGGTCATTATAGCACTGCTAAACCAGTGACCCATCTGATCTAATGGTGGCCTAAGACTTTGCACAGTGCTATAAATATAAATCAATTCCCGAGGAGAGCATCAACCAGACTGACTTTCATCTATTTGAAAGCAAGTGGATCGAAGAAAGAGCGGCTCTACAGCGATGCTTTTCCTCTGGAATTAGTGTTACATGAACAGTTTATTAAGCAGAACAGATTCAGGCTTTGTGGGCCTCCCAGAACGGAGTCACGTTCTTCCTAATTAATTTCCCATCAAGCAAAGCAACACACAGAGAGATAAATAGGTCTGTGTATTCGGGCTGTCAGACGTTCAAAAATATTTATTCAACTTAATCAGGCTATATTTAATGCATTAGCTCGGTTAATCGCCTCTCTGACCGGTCGTATTTGACACAAAAAAGCAACTTGTAGTGCTTTAAAAATATTTTTTGTTAAATACAGCCTTACGAGCGAGCAATATCAACATCAAACATCAAAAGAAGCCTCATGTTAACCATGTCCAGAAGAGGCTTCGACTTCTTTTGGGGCATCTAGGATGGACCATCACACAGGGGAAAGGGGTATTGTGCTCAGACCAATCAGTATTCCAGATTGTTTTTTAAGAAACGGACGCCGTGTGCAGAGAAAAAAATGGATGTGAAAAAAGGACCATCCAGCCTGTTATCGGGAACAAGGCCCTCGGAAAAGGTCACTTACACTTCTGTGGTGCAGCATTAATGCAGAAAAGTACGCTGAGATTATAGAGCAACATAAAGACGACATCGTTTCCTTAAGAAGTCCATCTAAACCACTGCAAAACCACATGCTGCACACATTAGAACGGCATGGCTACAGAAGAAGAGGGTACGGGTACTGGACTGGCCCTCCTGTGGTCCTGAACTGTCCCCAATAGAGAATGGATGGAGAATTTTGAAATGAAAAAACGCAACAACTACGACCTCGTACTGTTCCACAGCTAACAAAATAAAACGGAATGGCAGCATTAGTACAAATGTCAGATTTCTGCTTGTTTTTTTTTTTTAAAACCCAAATGGTTTTTAGTAGTAAATAATAAATCTGTTATTAGTTGGTTATACACTATAATTTGGAAGCCGAATTGGTTTTGGGACTTGGCGTTAAAGGCGTGTATGATTTAGTGAGTGTTAGTGATTACGATTCTGATTTGTGGTTCACAGGAAAGATGTCGGACTCTCGTGCCGTACGCAAACGTCAACAACTGAACAACCTGGTGGCAATGGTGACAGAACTCACAAAGCCGAAAGACACTATAGTGGACTTCTGCAGTGGAGGGGTAAGTCAGGGGGCTTTCTAGAGTCAGATCTCAGGGTCCGACTCCTGGGGCACAGACGGGGTGTATTTTTGGCTCATGGCTGTGTGTGTTGTGCCTAGCCAGGGGCTTCCACCAGTCTGTTCTTCAGACTGAATTTAAAGCGTTAATCAACCTTAAAAAGAGTCTGTTCCTTTTTTTAAGATTTGCCCTTAAATATCTCTTAAAGTTATAGTAATAATAATAATAATAATAATGTCAATCTCACATAGTGAAAAAACAGTAATAATAACAATACATCAGTTTTACCTAGGAAATAATGATAATTAAAATAATAATAATTAAAATAATAACGTATTAAGTATTGTTCTAAGATAAAATAAAACGGTGTTTTCAGTTGCACTCGATTCTTCCATTTTTCTTTCACAAAGCATTATTATGCACAGCATGTCTAGTTTGAGTTGAAGTCTGCTGAAGTATGGTTCTAATATTCTGTTAAGTATTAATGCTGTACAGAAAATCCGATCTGGTTAATATTTGATGACGGCTTGACTGCTCCATAACCAGCTCACACTCAAAGTGTTTAGAATTACAATTTCTATAGAGGCTTACTAATATTCAACTAAAGCCTACAGAACGTCTGTGTGTCTGTGTGTGTGTGTGTGTGTGTCTGTCTGTCTGTGTGTGTGTGTCTGTGTATATGTGTGTGTCTGTGTGTGTATACGTGTGTGTGTGTGTGTCTGTGTATATGTGTGTGTCTGTGTATATATGTGTGTGTCTGTGTGTGTCTGTGTATATGTATGTGTGTGTCTGTGTGTGTGAGTGTGTGTGTGCGTGTGTGTATATATGTGTGTGTTTGTGTTTATGTTTGTTTGTGTGTGTGTCTCTTTGTGTCTCTTTGTGTCTGTTTGTGTCTGTGTTTATGTCTGTGTGTGTGTATATATATGTGTGTGTATGTGTGTATATGTGTGTATATGTATATGTATGTGTATATATATGTGTGTGTATATGTGTGTGTGTGTGTATATGTATATATATATATGTGTGTATATGTATATGTATATGTGTGTGTGTGTGTGTGTGTATATATATATATATATATATGTGTGTGTGTGTGTATATGTGTGTGTGTGTATATGTGTGTATATGTGTATGTGTGTATATGTGTGTGTGTGTGTGTATATGTGTGTATATGTGTATGTGTGTATATGTGTGTGTGTATATGTATGTATATATGTGTGTATATGTATATGTGTGTGTGTGTGTGTGTGTCTGTGTGTGTGTGTGTGTGTGTATATGTGTATGTGTGTATATATGTGTGTGTGTGTGTATATGTATAGGTGTATATGTGTGTGTGTGTGTGTGTGTGTGTGTGTGTGTGTGTGTGTGTGTGTGTGTGTGTGTGTGTGTGTGTGCGCGGGCGTGTGTGTGAATGCGCAGAAATGAATGCAAAGGGAGTGATAATGAAGGCATTTGAGCAGTATCGGCTCAAGACATGCATTGACTTCAAGCCCTGGACTGATGAACCAAACTACATTTCTGTCTTCAGAGGTTCTGGGTATGAAATGTAGAATCTTCACAACTAAAGGGGAGAGGATCTAAATTTGTATGGGATTCTATTGCTGTCACAAAACACTGAACATTTTATCAGGACACTACCAGCAGGCATTCAACTGAAGTTATAGAGTGAGCAGTAGCATAGCGTAGTGTTAACTAGAGCAGAGTTGGGGACACTGGAGCAGCATGTTCCTCTCTCTGAGATGACTAAAATGGTGACAATTGCATTCATGTTTACATTAGTCAATTACCATTAGCTAAGATGAACTCACAAAGGTTTACTAATGGACAAGTAAGTTCTCATTCTAATATTTCAGGTGTTTCTCATCAGTGGGGAATCAACATGTAGGAAAGCAGGAGTTGTCAATTGGTACCAATTGCGATCGCCTTGGTACTGTGGAACATGAATTCCTACATGCTTTGGGCATCTGGCATGAGCAGTCAAGAGCTGACCGAGATGATTATGTCAACATAATATGGGACCAAATTGAAGATGGTAAATATCAGTAGTGGACGAAGTACTCAAACCATGTACTTGAGTTAAACTAGATGTCCTCTCATTAGAGCTCCACTAAAGCAAAAGTACAAAGGTATTTGCCTTCATAGGTACTATGTAAGTATCAAAAGTATAAGTACCATGATTTATTATTGTTCGAATGTCCCATTTTATTTTTATAACAAGACTCTTGTTTTTAATAATTTTAAATAATTTAAGGTACATAGACCCTAGTGTCACTCTTTGTACAAATCTTTTAACAAAATGTTGCTAATTAGACCAACAGGTCAAATGTTCAAAGCAAAATGTGCACTATACCCTGATTGGTGTGCTTGGCTCTTGCTTATTTTGACAGACTGACCAAACTGTCATATATTGTAATGGAATAAAAAGCAAGATATTTGACTTTTGAATATTGTGGAGTTCAAGTTAGAAGTCACCCAAAATGGAAATATTTCTTTAAGTACAGTAAGGAATTATATTTACTTTAGTTACTGTCCAACACTGGTAAATATTCTGGAAATATGCTGGACAATCAGTTCATTAGGTATGTCCTGTAAATAAATTGAAAATGGCTTACAATTTGAAATAAACTACATAAAAGAGAGGGAACAGTCATTATTTTACCTTTACAGAACCAGATGATCTTAAACTGTATTCATAATTGTCTGGAGAAGCATGCACAGGAATTCATCGTACTGGCAGATGGGGAACCAAATCAGATTAAAATTTGTACTCTAATGCAGTGACTTGTAAATGTAAATCTTAATGGATGGAATATATATCTTTGGTTTTCATGTTTGATTTTTGTGTTTTGGAGTGTATTCCTTCTGGCATTATTGGTGTACCTGCCAGGGCATTTTTGGTAAAAACTTGTGCATAGCTTATAATCACTTGCTGCAATTCACTCGACATTTATAGAATGGATTTTTTAAACAATGGCCTCACTATATTACTTTAGACTGAAGAGACCGATTTTAGTTCCAGTTTAGATTTAGGAACAATTATGATATTACTCCACTTGGCAACTACACTTTCATTTTCTTACTTTTGTATTATAATTGTTTTTATATTTATATACATTTCTAATATCTAGGTAAACAACACAACTTTAACAGCTATGATGACACAAGGTCCAATGCTCTTGGTGTTCCTTATGACTACAACTCCGTTATGCACTACAGCAAGACTGCTTTCAGCAAGGGCACCGAATCAACCATCGTCACCAAGATCCCAGAGTTCATGGACGTGATTGGTCAGCGCATGGAGTTCAGTTCCAATGATTTGCTGAAGCTGAACAGGCTGTATAACTGCAGTGAGTGCAGCCCTTATCCTCATAATTCAATGTTTATCATATCAGTATAATCATTTCTTATCTTTGGTCCAGAGGTATGTTGCAGTATCTGCTTAGTATTACAAAGTGGACAGTAAATAATAGTTCAGCTGAAAAACTATGATTTAATGTTCTTTTTAAATTCTTTTCCAGCAACATTCTCTGCCTTTTTGGATTCATGTAGCTTTGACCAGCCCAATATCTGTGGTATGATCCTGGGGGAGGATTCAATTTCCAAGTGGGTGCGAGTGAAGAGTGTGGAGGGAGGACCAAACACTGACTACACCACTTTGGGCCAGTGTAACGGTATGAATGTTGTTTAAAGAACGGGAAATCTAATTAATAAAAATATTAATAATAATCAGCACCACTGCTACTCTTTATATAGACGAGTCATTCTATCATGGCTAACCCGTGACTTGTCACTGATAACTACTATCTGTGCTTAGATAAGTGCAGGCGGGTAGAATTTGAAGTGCTGTTTTGTTTCTCTGATCTGTTTTTTTTATAATTTTACAGTGGTACTTTGTTTGTAATGATCTTCAGATACTTACATATGGTCCAGCAATCCCAGATAGCATTTATGATTTGATTTTATACCCATGAACCATATTGATAGACCTCAGATCAACTTAAACTTTGCACTAGTAGAAGAATCAATGAGTAGCTTGGAAAACGTATTTCATTTAATCTTTTATTTCCTTGTTGTAGATGCTGGTTACTTTATGCATTTAAGTACAATCAGTGCAAACGCTGGAGACAAGTCCTACTTGGAAAGTCGCCATTTCTACCCAAATGGAGGACGGCAATGCTTGCAGTTCTACCTTTACAACAACGGGGCAACTGATGACCAGCTGAATATATGGGTGCGAGAATATGACAGTGAAAACCCTAACGGAGCACTGAGACTCATTCAGACAATAAGTGGTAATACAGCTTCTCACATTCTGTTCATTTAAGACTTAATCTGCATATACTTACTGGTTAAGTTACTGCAAGTCACCCAAGAAGGAGTCAGAGAAGAAGGTATATATCAGCAATAATACATGTAAGCGCCATGTAACATCCTTCCAATCAACGTTCATTCAGTTTAATACTCGTAACTGTAAACAGCTGATCACCCCAATTGCCAACCCACCACTGTGGAGCCACAAGCAGATGGGCAAATTAAATAGCTGAAATGTCAAACACTCATAACACACTTGTGCTTATTTGCACATTAGAGAGTGTTCTAAGCTGATGTGTCGATAAGCTTTTTGCCTTTACTTGTGTTTGTGTGTATAACTTTCTGTGATTTATTTATCACTAAGCTATACATGTCTATCCTATTGTAAGTAGTTCACCTTTATTTGCACCCCCCGCCAACCACCTGGATATTCTCTCTAAACAATAACTATATAAACTGGTCCAGATCCACACATTTAGTCTGTGTTGCGCCTGGCTAATCTTTGTTTTATTCGGAGTACTCTATCAATGCATTCTGGCTTCAATCAAAATGAAATATCCCATAATGAAATATCCCATAATGAAATATGCCCTCATTTATATAAGCAGTGTATTTACATTACAGTGACCTCGAAACACCGTGTGATTATGGTCATTTTCACAGTTTCACAGAACATGTGAATGTTAAATGCCTAGCACCTGTACTAACTTTTCCCATGTCTAGACAACTTGCCTTTTCAGACAATGATGAAGAACAAGGTCTTTAAATTATACTTAAGGGCAAAAAATGTGTCACCTTGTGAGTTTATTATTAGTAGTAGTATTAACTTCAGGCTTGTAGATGGCATTGCAAGAGGATAAATACCTGCAGGGTGAGTGACAGGATTCAGAGAGTGAGAAGAGGTGGTACAGTGAATGTTTTGTTGAATGTGGGAAATATGTTGGACGTCAAACGTTAATGACTGGCAAAAAAAAGTGATTGCACTTGGTTGAGCCAAAAGCCATAGTGTGAAGGAAGTATCTTAATTTTCCAGTGTATCAAAGCATACCATTATATGGGTATACCTCCAGCGACCAAAATCCCCAGTCTACATGAAATTTACACTACTAGTTATGTTTCAGTAACAGGTGACTAATATTTTGTATATTGAGTATATTTTGTAGTATTTTCATTTTTAAGTCTATGCTTATTTTATACAGGTGGCAGAAGAGACTCTTGGGAGCTTCACCATGTGACTCTAGATGTGTCCAAAAAGTTTCGAGTAGTGTTTGAAGGGGTAAAGGGCACGGATGTGTCAAGAGGAGGTCTGTCTGTGGATGACATTAACCTCTCAGAAACACAGTGCCCTCAGGTTACATGGCGCATTCAAAACTTCACCGACCTCCTCTCCACTACACCTGTTGGTTCCAAGATATACAGCCCCATTTATCTGTCCCCTAGTGGCTACTCATACCAGATTGGCTTGTATATTAATGGTCAGTCAAGTAGTCCTGGCAGTATGGGTATTTACTTGCATTTGACCTCTGGACCATATGATAGCCAGTTGGCCTGGCCATGCCCATGGAGACAAGCTACCATGGCACTGATGGACCAGAACCCGAATATTCTACAGCGCATGAATAACCAGAGGATGATTACAACAGACCCTGAGAGGACCACCACTGACTGTAAGAAAAAAAATCATATGACATATTTCAATTGATAGCACAGGGCACAAGGCAGAAACCAACCCTAGACAAACTGCCATTCCATCGCAAACTGGGATCACTTTAGAGACACCAATTAAGCTACTGTCTTTCGAATGTGTGAGGAAACCAAAATATCTGGTGGAAACCCAAGGAGACATCAGGAGAACTGTCTGAAATGATTCTGCGCATTGTAGGTTCAGTAGAACACCCTTTGAGCTCCCGTCATTCCAATCAGTATGCTAATGCTAGACAGTATGTCAAAGCATCAAGTGGTATTTGTCCAAAACATTTTAAAAACCTGCATTGAAATAGTTAGTTTATGCAACTAAAAGTTAGAAATGTGGTTAGAACTGTAACCTCACAGCTCTGAGATTCCATTTGGATCAATACCCTGAGCTCCGCCTGTTTGGAGTTTGCATATTCTCCCTGTTTGTGCATGGGCTTCCTCCATGTACTCTGGTTTGCTCCCACGTTTCAAAGACACTTGTCATGTTAATTGGTGCTTATATATTAAATATATGTGTGTGCGCCCTATGATGGTTTGATGCCCTGTCTAGAGCTGTTCCTGCATTGTGTCGCCAGCTAGGCACCTGTCCATGACCCTGACTAGGATAGTCAGTGGACAAAACATTGAATGAATGAATGAACTAAATGTACAAAGTAAGATCTTAAAAATCTGTGTGCATTTTTGCCTGGAAAACCATTTAAAATAAACCACTGTAAATTCAGAATTAGAAATTTTGACTGCCAGGTTACCAGGTTTCTCACTGACTGTTTTTTTTTTCACCTGAAGCTGAGGGTAATGTACAATATTTCTGGGATGATCCACGTAAGGTGGGCAGCTTGGTGGAGGATTCTGATGGTAACTCATACTACCGTGGGCCAGGGCTTGGCACCAGCTCATATATGACACACCTCCATCTGCGGAGTCGTGACTTCATCAAAGGAAATGATGCCATCTTTCTTCTGAGTCTAGAAGGTGATTTTAGAGCTATTCCATCATCGCAGTGGCATGATTTGATCAATTCATTATGCAAAACTAATATTTTTCTACAGTTTACAGCATCACTAAAGGTCCTGAGAGCATATAATCAGTATTTATATCATCGTTATATTTCCATCATCAGATATATCCGGATTCTTGGAGACTCAACCTATTGCTAAGTCTGCTGCATGTGATGAAGGTTGCCAACAGAAAAGCCCATCATCTATAAACGCCACTGCAACCGTGGTGGTGGGTGCATTTGTGGGAGCAGTCATGTTGTTGCTGGTGGTTGGAAGTGTGCTGTATGGTCTGAGAAAGATCAGAAAGAAGGGGCAGAATGACAGCGAGGAAGGGGTGGCACCAGAGACAATAAATGGCTGTAAGTATTCAGTCAATATATACCAGTAATGCCATGAAAAATAGGATTTTTATAATATTGTTCATAATTTTTTACCACCTGTAAATTCTTTCTTTACAGAAACTGCCGGGCATGTTCTACAACCGATAACAGAAAATATATAATGGTATATGGTTCAAATACTGTATAATCTTTTATCATAAAGATATATAATGAAAATTGCATAGTTTAATCTAAATTACTGTTTATAATTTTCAAATAAATTGAATTCATCAATCCATAGTGTTCAGGCTTGTTGTTTATTTCTCAAGCATTCAGGTAACTCAGGTAACTTCCAACTTTACCAAAAAGACATATATTGCATTATAAATGTAATAGTTTAGTTTAGGTATCATACTTAAAGTATGTGATCCATGAGCCGGCAGGATAGTGGAGTAGTTTCCCATTGCTTTCTCCTCCCCTCCCCATTTATCCAGGCTTGGTACCGGTGTGCAGCTGTTTCCAGTTACACAGCTGGGGGGTTTGCCTACACAAGTCAGTGACAATTTAGAGACACCAATTAACCTAACATGTCTGTCTTTGGACTGTAGGAGGAAACCAGAGGACCTGGAGTAAACCCACACAGACACAGGGAGGACAGGCAGACTCCACACAAGAAAGACAAAGACACACACACACGCACACGCACGCTGGGAGTTTGAAGAACCTAGAAAATAAAAACCTTTTTACTTCCTACACACAAGGATGCCTTTTATTTATAATCGATGATCCTAATTATCTTAGATGAGGGCAAAGGGGCTAAAAGGTATGTAGAGAATCAGCTGGACTGCATTTGTAAAACGACAAAAAGTGCTTCAACATGGTAAGTCCAGGCAACAAAACGGACAACAAGTGACCAGTGAGTGTACATTCAGAAAAAGAAACTCAGGCTCTCAAACACTTTATTAGACTTAATAAGCAATACCCTGTATATACAACCAATCCAGAACCAATGCTTTGTTCTTCAGATTAGGAAGACCACATCCTCAGAAACCATGACCTGGTTATCATCTTGCATATGCTCCAACAACAGTTGCACCTCTTGCTGGTCAAACTCGTCAGACTGCCCTTTGTTGATGTGGGTAAGAAGATCAGAAATTGCCACAGACTGTGACCTGGTCACTTTGAACGCTTTCAGTAACGCGGCCTTGAAAATCTTCATCCTGCAACAAAAGTGATTACACTAAGAAATAAGGTGACTAATAAAGAACAAGTAGTAATTCAGGTTTAACCATTCGAGGATGCAGTGGAGAGTTTCCTGAATCCAGCAGGTCACCAGGATGTCCTGACCAAGATGAGACAGTACAGAGTGCTAACAAGCCATTACATTTACAGAAACAATATTACTACATTATGTACAACATGTTAGATATTACAAGTGCAGACAAAAGCTTTTGTTTAAAAATGGATAACGAACAACTCCATCTTCAACTTGCCATGCAGATCATTGCAAGACCATGGGCCATAAGCTAGACTCGTTTTACCTGACTGTGTTGGAAGGTCCCCTTAAACAACAGCTAGCTACTAGCTCTAAGACTGCGTGTATTTTAAAGTGGAATTTAAAAAGGAGCAGATATGATGACAATTTTCCGTCATCATTCGGGTACTGAGTGAAGTAAATCCAACAAGTGTATAGAAACTGCAGTGGTGAGTCTTGAAGGGTGAGCCTGTTGCACACGCGCACACACACAGTCAAGCTGAGGAACAAGCAAACCTATAAAAATGGTATCGCCGTTGTCCAGCTGTAACAAAAGCAAACAAGCTGCTTTGGGACTGAGGCAGAAAAGCAAGGATTTAGTTGGTACAAAAAGCTTAAAAGTGAATTGGAGATTTTAATAAGAAATGTAATGCGTTTTAAAATTAAAGATTAGTCCAACCAAATACCAAGATATTTGAATGAATCTACAACCACTACGATGTCATCTTCCATTGTTTTAATAGGAAGAGCATTCAGGACTAAATTGATGGGGCGTTCTGTAATGTAATGAAATCAGCCTGAAGATGTGTGTACTGCTTCTATGGAGGACGCTGAGGAGTATAGAACTGCGTCATCAGCATACAAAGGGTAGGAAGAAAATTTAAGTTGGTCATAGAATAGATTAAAATTGAGTCAAAATAGCAGGGGTCCTAAAATAGATCCTTGTGGGATCAGAACAGACGAAACGGAGCCAAATCGGACAAATGGTACACGAAGTGGCTGCTTATCCAACTAATCACAGTTGTACTAAAGCCAAGTTTTTGTAAGATATTAATTAGGCAAGAGTGGTGCACAACACCCCTAGTTGGATTGAGATATAAGGCTAAAAAAACAGTTTTTAGGTACAATGTCCCACCCTAAAACCAGATTGAAAATTGTTAAGAATGTTGGTTCCAAGTAACTTTGGACAGACACCAATGATTCAAATACCATTTTAAGCAATTGACAAAAAAAAAAAAATAAATCAGTGACTTAAGATGGATTCTAGCAAACTTGCTTTGGAACTGGCTGTTTAATCGCCATCATCTTTTTTACAGCCCTGACAAACTTGACAGTTTCAGTCACTATTCAAGAAATAAAACTTGAAACCCACTTCACGTTCCTAGCCCCATAACCCTGGACTATGTTGCAGAAGAGCTGGAGGCATAAGGCAGAAACAACCTCAGAGAGCGTGCCTATGCATAATGGGGCACACTCACATGGCTACTTTAGCATTTTCAAGTAGTGGAGCAGATTCTAGTAAATAATGGTTATTCATGAAGCATCCTGACTCTGGACTAAGATGAAAGAAGTGAGGTGGAATTCTAGGAAGCTTAATATCTCTCTTATGCAGAAGAGAAGAATATGGAAAGATGACAAGGCAGAAGAATGTTTTCTAAACACCGAATGTGTCTGTTAATCACACACTAGCAATTAGATCAAGCAGGAGTCATTTGTGATTGACCTTCGAGGTGCACTTAATTCTTACCCAGCTCAACAGTGCAGTAATGCTCAAAATGAAAACTAGATACAAACCCAATTCCAGGAATTAAACAGATTAGACATGGCAGCAATCACATCTGAAAAGAACTGACCTACGTTTTCTCCAATTTACATGCTATCCAATAGATCAAGTAGGCTACAATTAGTTTAGTATTAGATTAGTATAAACATGCAGAAATGGCTTAGGTTATTTTACAGGCTTATAATGGGCTATCAAGTGTTTCTGTAATTGGTCTGTGTGTTTGCCAAGTTACCAGAGTCTTGAAGAGTATTCTCAATCTTTGTGAATATAGCTCCTGATAGCCTCATGACAACTAGTCTTTACTCAAACTACTTAACATGCATAATCACACTTGCCAAAGTTAGTCCAAACTCAATCTCAAAAGCTAGACAGCAAGTTCTCAGTTATTAGGTAGCAGATAATAAAAAGGCTTTACTTCATTGAGAAACATGCCATGCAATTTAACTGTGTTCAACGTCACATCAGGGTCAATAGCTATTCACAATTAGAAAGGTTACAGCAATACCAGCCAGACATTCTGACTGGGCCAATGAAGAGGAACCAATTAGCCTAATGTGAGTCTTTGGAATGTGGAAGCAAACCTGAATCTAAGGTCAGGATCAAACAACTGATCTTTGTAATGAGATGGTTATGTCAACTGCTTGCACCACTGTCCTGCCATGATTTAACAAATTAAGCAACCCTATTCTCCTAATCAGAAATGGAACAAATGTGGCAAATGGAGGGGTAAGACATGGAGGAACGTGGAGAGTTCAGAACTTTACCTGTCCTGACTAATGTCAGTCTTCTTTCTCTGGCTACTCCTCTGAGAGGTTTGTCTGGTCTTCTGACTGGGCTGAGCTAATCATTTCACAAGAGGAAAACACAAAGTTTTACAAAACTGTAGTTTGTAGTCATGCTCATAATGCCAAGTGGCAGTGATATGTAAATATCTTACTGTTCTCATCTTCTGTAAAGTCATATGGGTCGTCGTCATTATCTTCTGCCATCGTTGTATCAGGGTCATCTTTGGATATGCGAGAACGTTTCCTGTGCACAGTTCCCAACCCAGAGATAATCACTTTAGACAAGAAATTAGAACTGCATTCAATTCCAGAATGACTATATCCAGTTTCAGACCTCACACTTCTCTGGCTTTGGGTTTCCTGGCTCAGAGTGTCATCCAAATCTGCTTCACTATTATGTTCAGGAACCTTTCTCTTCTTGCTCTTATCCAGAATCTAGACAAACCAACAAACTACAATCAAGCTCATTTAAAAAGAAGCACAGAGTGGAATAGTTTAATAGTTTTCTCTACTTTTTTTGCTCATTTGTTTTACTAAGGAAAAATGGAAACAAGATCCATTTCACTCAAATGATCAACCACAGGTTTACTGCTTTAGATTTCCCATGAGCAAACATGGGTCAGCTAGCTCAGTCAGAACGTTTTTGCTGATGGACTGACATATGACCATACTGTATACCATAAAACAAATTAAAGTCACCTTATACAGCCAGAACCAATTTCTTTTAGCACAGTTTCAGATAATCTCTTACAAAACATTCCAGTTGATTTAAAATCAGATACACAGCTTCCTATACTCTGAAGGCAGTATAGTTCCTGGAAGCTTGTAGTAATGGTGCATGTAGTAATTGGAGGCATATAACCTCCAAAAAAAGCTCATGATTAATTACATTTGACTCCATAACAATTAATTCTTTTTATTTATTTTGAAACCCTGACAAGCTTTGTATTTACAACACAAACAGTATTGCAAATAGGCTTACTATTAAACAGTTTTAGAGTGCATATTGTGATATGCTAATAACTGCAGGAAATGCACAGATAACCATTTATGGTCGTTTATTGAATATTTTAACCAATTTAAATCTTTCAGATTCTTGTGATTTGGTAGCATGTGGCATCGGCTACTTATTTCTATCTTCTTGAATCTTCTACATACTGTATAGCTTTTGTAAGCACTGGGGAACAATTTTAAAAAGTAATAAAAACCCTAAGTAACAGAGGCATGATTGTCAGGCAATGGTTCTGAAAACCTCTTTCAATTTGATTGTCTGTCTAGCCCTGGCTTAAACAGAATCTTTGTTGCTTTTGGTTATAGGTACATTTTTGGGCAGAGAGTTTTCTCCAAATCCCAAACTGCAAATAAAAGCACCACAAACATTAAAAAAAAATGAGATATATAATTCAATATGATTTAATGAAGAGGGAGATCGGTGCTGTCACAGCAGTTTGTCAGAATGCCACTATGGAACGTGGTTGAAGAGGAGAACCACAGTCTTGTGGGTCAAAGAAAAGTGATTGATAACATACAAGGTAATTACCTTTTTGAAGTAAGCATATTGCATGAGCTCCAGAGCAGTCTCTGCATCTCCCAGGTCAATGGTTTTACTCATGCGGGCTTTAGCATGGGCAGTAGCTAACCTGATCATAGTCTCCAGTGCACGAGCAGTCACAGGCATTGTCTGTAAGAGATATTAGCTGGAGCACTTGAAATGCATTCAAGACTCTAAACTACCAAAATGTAAACGAATATGCCATTCAGATGTACAGTGCAAAATGACAGCCACACACCCTTGCCAATTCATCGTTGACCTGGTCATGGCTTCTGAGCTTGGCATACTCCTCCGCTATGTAGTCCGAAGCTTCCTGGGTCAGAACTGGTTTCACTAGTTTAGCCACATGGATATATTTTCTGATGAATTCCATAGTGACAACCTTCTCCCTGCAGGTCAGATTATAGTATGAATACAGTGCTGCAAGTACACAACCCCCCTTACACATTTTCATCCTCAGCAGCAGCGATCAATGACAACTTCGGACAGAACGAATGAACAGCAGTTTAAAGCCTACTTTTTCTTCCTGTGTCCATAAAGCACATTGTCCTTTTTCTCATAAATCTGTAGTTCATGTTCTGCTGCCTCCGTTATATTCGGGTCCTCTGTTGCAAACACATCCACTGTACTTCCCAGAGGCATTGCTGCAAGTACAGAAGAGAACCCTGGCTTACAATCCAGAACACTCAGATGGTCAAATTTCCAGTTGGTAACCTGACCAAATTTCCCTGCCAGTTTATTTTAATCTGAAGTTATTCTGAATGCCGTGAAATTAGCTGACAGTGTGATGTTCTGGACAATGACTTACTCGGAAACTTGGTACTGGATACCGGCATTCTTGTGGATGTTACTTTGACTTGCATCACTTACCTACACAATGCTACAGAACATGGACACCCCTAGTGTACACTAAAAGTGCACTTACCACAAACACGATCTGCCAGTCCTCCTAGTTAAGATTTTACCTGCTCCCTCCTGCTCCCCCGGGGATCTATATCTGTGCATGCGCAACACATGCTCAGATATCTCCCGATCACTCTCTGAATCCATCTGATCTAGAACAATGAAGAGCAAATCGAATCGAGAGAGTAGGGAATCTTGCAGCCCAATGTTCTCCATAGGGGTTTTATACTGGTCATACTGCATCCGGAAGGAAAAAAAATATATACATTTAATTCTGTTGTATTCATAATTACTCATTACGATATATTGACTGCAGAATGCTCAAACACTACATGAAAGCACCAAGAAAAAAAGAAATTTATATATATAAATAAACACCAGCTTTTTATTAGTATGCCCTCCAGTTAACACCTTACCCTTCCATAGACTGGGTTAGCAGCAGCCAAAACACTACAACGAGCGTTCAGCCTGGCCTGAATGCCTGCTTTAGCAATGGTGACTCGCCCCTGTTCCATCACCTCATGAATGGCTGTGCGATCCATGTCAGACATCTTATCAAATTCATCAATACACACAACTCCTCTGTCAGCAAGAACCATGGCACCTGCCTCTAAACGACGCTCACCTGAGAGAGAGAGAGAGAGATATATCCAGGAAAGTCATACAACAGTTAAACTCAGCTAATTTCTACTCAGAGGCTGATTGTTGCCACCAATTTCTCATAGTAAATGTCTTTATTAACCATTAAATAGGTAAGTTGTATAACTTAAAGCCTAATTAAGGTGTACTGATGCGATACAGTACACAACACAGGCGAATATAAAGCACCACGTTCTCAGAGTAAGATGTGATTGTGCAGATTAAAGTCCATTCAAGCAGTGTACTGTATATACATACATACATACATACACTGTATATAGACAAGTGAGTACACCCCTAATTTTGCTAAATAATTTAGTATCTTTTCATGGGACAACACTGAAGATTTGACACTTTGATAAAATGGAAAGCAGTCGCATACGTGCATCCACAGTGGGGGGAAACGTATTTGACAAACTGCCAATTTTACAAGTTTTCCCACCTATGGTCTGTAATATTTATCATAGGTAAACGATAGGGACAATCATCACATTGCAGGATTTTTAAAATGGTCCGTATTTTTTTTGTATTAAGTATTTGATACGATAGAAAAGCAGAACTGCGTTTGCGATTACAGGAGGTCAGACTTTTCTTGACTACGTTTACACACTGTAGAGATTTTGGCCCACTCTTCCATAAACATCTGCAGATCTTTCAAGTTTCTGGGCTGTCACTGGGCAACTGAGTTTTAAAGATTATCTGGAAAATGGCTAGTCTACTCCAGGACCTTAAAATGCTTCTTATGGAGCCACTCCTTAGTTGCCCTGGATGCTTGTTTCACGCTGGAAGACCCAGTCACAAACGATCTTCAAAACTCTTACTGGGGATATTAGGTTTTTAGCAAAAAAAAATCTCACGATATGGTATGCTACTTCCACCCCCACACTTCATGGTTGGGACGGTGTTCTTGCGGTGGTCCTCCATGTTCCGCCAAACATGGAGTCCATACCGAAAAGTTCAATTTTTGGTCTCATCTGACCACATGGCCTTTTCCAATGCCTGATGGAATCATCAATCATTGGAACTGGCTAATTTTAAACAGGTCTGGACATTTGCTGGTGTGAGCAGGGAGACCTTGCATGTCCTGCAGGATTTTAATGACAGCGTAGTGTATTACTAACATCTTTAAGACCGTGTTGACAGATGTCTTTTATACACGTACTGAGTTTAAACGGGTACAATTAATACAGGTAATGAGTGAAGAATAGGAGCAATTCTTAAAAGGTCAGAGAACCAGAAATCTTACAGGTTGGAAGATGATCGAATAATTTATGCAAGATTTGTTTTAAAATAATTCAATGTGATTTTCTGGATTATTTTAGATTCTCCCAGTTGGTTTACCCATGATAAAAATTAGAACCCTCCTTTTTTGTGTGTTGAATATTTTTTAGGACAAAGTCATCTTGAGAATTTCTAGACTTCTACATTTTAACAAA
Organism: Parotocinclus haroldoi; assembly: GCA_034779995.1. Classification (NCBI taxonomy): domain Eukaryota; kingdom Metazoa; phylum Chordata; class Actinopteri; order Siluriformes; family Loricariidae; genus Parotocinclus; species Parotocinclus haroldoi. Next base: position 27,589 of record JAUZST010044501.1, read on the forward strand.
GCAGGGCTCTAATCTCCTAAATCCAAAAGGTACTACCTCAAGTAAAATTTCACCTGTCTCTTGATCGGTGGTAACCGCAGCAGTAAGACCCACCCCAGACGAGCCCCGTCCAGTAGTGGGAATGGCCCTTGGTGCTGTAAACAGGACATATCTTAGCAACTGAGATTTAGCCACTGACGGGTCACCTAAAAGAACAACAAAGAAACAGTAATTAAATGGATTAATAAGATATTTCATGTCTGATGCATATTTTTCCCCCCATTCTAGGTGTGTTTCGTTTTATTCATAACATTTTAATATTTCCACACAAGAATTCTCATGGACACTACTATACTATATATAGTATATGAAAACTAAAGTCAGTGTGTACAACCTATGAGCAGAATGTTGATGTCGCCTCTAATGCGAGTGCCATTCTCTAGGTTGGTCTCATTGCCTCCCAGCAGCAAGCACAGGATGGCCTTCTTTATGTACTCATGGCCATGGATGCTGGGAGCTAGCGAGCGACTTAAGTGCTCAAACACATCCTGAAAGCACACAATAGCATTCGTAAGTCTCCGTTACAAAATTCATCACAACCATTGCAGGAAATTCCTGTCCTGCTTACTTTGGAATGAGTTTTACAGAACTTCTTGATCTTTGCAACGTCATCAGCAGAAAATGTGGGAACAATTTCTTTGCTCATCAGCTTGACATTATTGGCTAGCATTATAGTTCTGCAATTTAAACAACAAGAAACATGAATTTGAAAAGTGAAAAAAATAAGTGGAATATAGCAATGGGAAACGGTAGAGAAGTACACACCTGAAGGTTCCTGAAGTGAAGCCCCCTTGTTTAGCAGGTAAACAACGGTACACGCCAACTATCTGCACTCTATCTCCTGGCTTGACCTGGTCTACAAGATCATCGTCAGTAATTATGTCTACGGAGCGAGGCAACTGACCAGCAGGAGCCTTCTCTGGCATCTCCTGGATGGTCAATGTTTGGTGATCCTTGTAGAAGCACAACCCAAACTCCGTTTCTAATGGATTGTTCTCTTCATCCTCAATACACACAGCTTCACGTCAGCATGGAAACAACAGGTTTATGCACCAAGTTGTCGTTCGCTTGTGAAATATACCTTGGTGGGGTATATGGCACTAGAAGGAAATGCATCAAGCGAAGTCAGATCAGTGTATTTCCTTTCCAAGGTTTTCTTTGTTGCTGGACAATAGTGAACACTGCGCATGATCTTTGGCCGAACCAGTGAACCTAAGTGACAAAACACATGAAACTGATAATACCTGCATCAAGCAAAGCAGATTATGGAAAAACTCAAAGTAAAATGCAAAAATTACAACATGCAACATTTACACTTGGTCACAATGCCCTCGACGCAGACAAGACTTCCTAGAAGGCGGGCACTAAGTGTACGAGGGGACACATGCTTCTTTCCAAAGCTGCCCTCAAACCCAACATGAAACTCATCAAACTGTTTGGAATAGGTTGCGTCGATCGAGGCCACCATGTCCTTCAGAGCTCTCTGGAATGCAACTAGTTCAGTGAAGGCGTTCTTCAGGAGCCTATTAAAGAGAAATGTAAAAACCAAAACATAGGTCTATTCATTTTATTTAAAACGGTTTCTTAACTATCAAACTGACCAGTCTACTGGTTTAGGGTTACTAACTCTTTGGCTCGTTTTTCATTCTGTCGCCTTAGATCGTTAACGTTGACGATGAGGCGAGACTGTCCCTCAGATATCATACTCCTGACCTTCTCGTGATACACACCCTGGTCTTGCTGTGAAAGCCACAGATGACAGTCAAGTTAATAAATGACAATATTATAATTTTAAATAAAAACTTAAACCTTAAACACAACGCTTTTAATACATATAAAGAGTTTAAGAGCAGCAAAGCTGCCTATACTGGTTTCCAAGTAAAAAGGGTCACGAAATAGAAAAACTTGAACAATGTTTTACATCATCATCTAGAAAGTCCAGGTACTCTCTCTGTGCCTCTCGTAACTCGAGGTCCTCAAAACCACCGTCCATCCTTAAAATACTTCACCTGTGAAATATTCAACACTTAGTGCGCGTTGACCACAGAATAATTTATTTCAGAACCAATCACTCATCATCTGTATTGGTTTTCAAACTAAAACCCCTTAACTAGTCATGTTTGTCTGTATGCAGACTAATCCTTAAAATACCACAAACCACGTATATTCAGGAGTTCAATAGAGTGAAGCTAGCTGATACTTGACAAAACATAGAATTGTGTATATTCCAAAGCAGAGCACTTTAATCAAACTCATGCTCAGCATTTGTTCTTACCTTCAGTCTTTTGATAATATATAACTTCCCTGTTTGAACCAAACACACCACAAAAACGTTTATTTCAAAACAGCAGGCACCACACCCCTCTGATAATATTCAGACAAAGTTCAGCAAGCTACACGAGCTATTGGAGTGTGCAGGTCTGGCCACTAATCATAGGTCTGATTAAACAATTACTTTTTTTACAAGCCCTGTCAGAAATGGCGACTTGTTCCCAACAAACTACCTTATGGCTGCCTGGGTAACATCGTTTGTACAATAATCTAGTGCTTTTAAAGAGTTGAGCACCTGAATGAAATCTGTCAGTTTGTAGATTTTCCAAGCGTGTATATAGTGCATATACACATACAAATCCAAAATGGTTACAAAAATATGTTTTATTACAATTAATTTGTCAGTTCTGTTACTATGAAACATGGCGGACATTGTGCAACATTTAAAGAAAAGTTTAAAGTGGGTTTAACCATCACAGATTATTAAACTAACTTAAAATAATGTAATTGGCTTTTGTAGCACAGATGGCCGACTTACATAACTGAAATATGGACAATATTGTTTTTGATTTTGCTATACCAACAAATGTGCTCTCTTATTTTGCATCAACAGGGAAAAATATATATATATTTTTATGAGGTGACATTTGGAACAATGAGCATGTAGGCTTACCCACAAGTGTCTTTGTTCCTAACCAAATCAGTCTTTAACCAGACTTTCAGTCCTACCAATTTTGCACATTAAGATAAAGCCAATACCACAGTGTCGTCTTAACTCTTGACGTTTTGCTATTTGTACAGTCTTAAGTCAGATGCAACTTATCCAACTGAATAGTAGCGACTAAAAATAACAGTTAATTAGAACAGTCAATTAATGTGCCTCTGACAAATACGTATAAACTTATATTAACATTTAAGAAAGCAATTTTAATGATTGACAAAAAATATTGCGAAATGATCAAGGGAAAGAACCAAAAGATAACACAGCCAACCCGAGCCGTGCACCCCAGTCTAAATCTATCCAAATTGTTGATTATGTACATAAACAAACTAGTACCAGTCGTCAGGTAGGATTTAAAACAAGAAAATACCAGTACCTTAATACCTATATTGTTTTCTAACTTATTCAGGAAGATATAATGACCTATAGTGTCAAATGCTGCACTTCAATCTAATAGAACATACATAATCTTATAGAAGTGAGGGGATTTTAATTTCTGCTTAACATGACTAGCGTTTTTATTAAAATGTCTTTAGTGTTGAGTAGAATAACAATAGAAAGCAATGCGCGCGCACTTTCTGTCTACAATCTGTGTTCCTTGCAGGTGAATGGATCACGTGACCGATACTCCAGAGGCGGTCACCATACTTCACGGAAGGCATTGAAGATTCCGACTTTCTTCCAACGTGGAGTTAAATTTCAACGACAAACAAATGTTTATATCGTAAATTAAACTTGTAAGTTACATTTTTGTAACCAACTCATATCGCGGCGAAGTGTAACTAATGCTGTAGATTTATGTTCAGTGTGAACGAGCGTCGTGAAACCAACGCGTCTCTAACCATACTACTATACTAAGAAGTAGCTGTACTGCTTAAGATTACGTACTGATTGGGATATAGCTTTGGTTTAAAGTTTGCGTCTCATTAACTTGGATATTCGGCGAGAAAAGTTGTTGGAGTCGTGTACTCACTTTTAAAAGCAGGTTCTTGAAAGCTAGCTTTATTCTGTGTTGTGTTTTGTGTGTGATTTGTTTTTAATGTGTTTAGAGCTGACTTGAGCTGCGCCTCAAAGCAACTTTTAAATTGTCTTGTGGTTAGTATAATTTATTTATTTAAGTACAGTTTAAAAGGTGTCATAACCTTTAATTCCAGAGAGGAACCGTTTTGCACCTAAAACAAACATTGCGATGTATTGCTCTTTAATTTTTTATTGGCCCTTAAATAAATAAAACAGTTTACATTGTATGGACAATCCTTTGCAGGGGAAGTTCAGTTCCGTGTCTAAACATCATAGAGCAGTACTTAAGTGAAGTGTGTCTCAAATGAATAACCTTTTAAACGTCGTTGTGTAACGTGAGAATGGTCAACTGCCGCATGGAGATCCAACCTAATTGTTTCCTGCCAGTTGTTTAGCCATGAGTGAGGCTCCCAGAAGTCACCGTGGACAGAGGGAGAGGAATGGTGGGAACCATAGAGGGAATCAACGGCAAGCGACACGACCAACTTCCAGCAACAAGTGAGTCTAACACTTGAAGACGCACGCTTGTGTCTGATTGATGATGGTTAGCTCGAAATGAGAGAAGAAACTCTTTTGCGTGGTTTGCTTGTGGAAGCAATGGCATAATGGGAAGTGGATTAAATACTCCACTTTCCCAACGGTGAATGTTGATCAGACAAGGGTGTCGTCAGACCCACTTTGCTTGGGCACATGGAGGGGCATATAATCTGCCACAAGTACATATTGCACCGCTATAGCAAAACCATTGATTACATTAGCAAAGGCATCAGCTGCCTCAACATAAACAAAATGAATGCAATTAATACAAATCTGTAGTATGAATTAGTTTTTCATTGTTCATCCATGGCACAGTAACATCCACCTTGTCGTTAAATAACTTTATTAAGTCTTTAACAGGTTTACTTTAAGCACGGTTGTGCCATGCTGAGCAAATGAGTTCACCTGTGTCCCTCTAAATGCTGTGTGTGGCCCAGTATGACAAGCAGTCCAGAAACTCATCTGGTATCGGCCAGAGCACGTGACTTGTAAAGTTTTTGTGTGTGTTGGGTCCAAACGAAGGATAGCCAATATGACAATATTTCATGTATATAAAAACATTTAAAGTAGCAAGACTTCTCCATAAATTGATCTAAGGTCAGCAAGTTACTTTGCATCTTGGCTGTAGGCATCTTGTTTTAAGGACAGAAGCAATCCCTGCACACACGGAGACAAATCCAATATTAAGTGCAATCAGTAAGCCGATATAACTGCTGATGAACTCATTCTTACTCACAGTGGGCTGATGAAGGTTGTAGTCGTGATGTAATGCGTGTCAGTGAGCTACACTGCTCACAAAAAAATAGGGGATATTTCATAATGGGGTGTTTCATTTTGAAATATCCATTCATTTCTGTGAGCAGTGTAGCTCTCTGTGCTTTTGTGAGCATTATAGTTCCTCACTATACTTGTAGTTTATTGTTGAAAATGTGCTTTCAATTATTTAACCTTTTTTTGCTCTTTTATTGCCATTTGCTTTGCAAGTCTCAGAAACGGATTAAAACATCTGATCGTGTTTTGTTTAGCCAAACTGACACACCAGGTTATATCATCATGATGTTTACTGATACAAATAATATGAAATATGAATAATGTAATGTGCTCTTTCATTTTTTTTAAATCACCGATGGCCTTCTCTTAACTTCTGTTAGATCATCTGCTAGGCCTAACTACAGTGTTAGGGAATCCTCGTCCCGTTCCCAGCATGTGAGAAGGTCCCGTTCAGAAGAATCACGGGAATCAAAGTGTAGCCACATATGCTCCAGAAGAGGTTTGTGTTTAAAGCAAGTACAGTACATATCGAATGTGTGTGTTAAGAGTTAGGGTTAGAAATGCAGATTACCGCAGGATGATTTTAAATTCAAATAAGCTTCTCCCAGACACAACATAATGTATTAGTCCTGTTCTGTTGTTTCCTTTTAGCTGAAGCCACACCCTGTGATGTATTCCTCTTTTTGAGCTGGTCTAACTGGTTAGGCGCTCTCAGGTTGCAGTAGTTGTGATCTCTCTTTCTCTTTTTAACTCTAATGCTAACCATACACAAGAGCCTGGAGAGACGATCACATCTAAAGACGTAGATTAACCCATTAAAAACAATGATCCCCATTTGGGCATCGGGTGCTTTAACTCGCCTACTGATGGGATAAGATGGGATGTAGGCGGACAGAAATAAAGTAAGAAATGTTCAGAAAAAAATTTGGCAGTTAAAGTCATAGATTTTATAGTCACAGTCTATAATTTTCCCGGAGTCGTACCAGTTTCTTTCTCATTTCTTTACCCACAAGAGCATGTACTCCAGAACTCGTTTAGCCTCTCGTCTGGTTCTGCAGCTCACCTATTGGTTGTCGACAGTATTCACATCACTGTTTGCATGAGCCAAGGCTTATGATAATATTAAGCACCGTTGATTTTATTGGAGGATCGAGACCTAAGACAGCTGCGCTTGCACCAGGGTTCGAGATGACGAAAGCACAGTGCAACTCTAGCTCATGCATCATGTACTTTCATGATGTTAATCCAACATTGGACATTTGTCTGAGAGAGTAAAATCGCATGACAACAATTTGCTGTAAAGCCAGCATAACTTGTACACTGATGTGTCCGTTTAATACACACTCACTGACAAAAAAATAATGCACCAAGAAGATGTTGGGATCGAATGAAACTTTGTATGTGTGTCTTTATACCATTTAAAGACTTGAAACTGGTTCAGAAGTAGTGACAATGCACATTATAAATTGTTCTATTAGCTGTGATTCATTTTCAAATGAATTATGTGACAAATAATTTTTAAATGTTCTGCACAGCTAGCACAGAAATACACCTGTGCGAAGCTTATCTGTGGCAAATACAACGTGTTTGCTCGAGCAGCTGTAATCCAGATGTTATCAGGTTTTGGCAGATATCTGATTAATCAAGTGCTTGTGTAAACAGCCTTCTCATTTAACGTAATATTGCAAAGCCATCATTTTGCTTCACAAAAAGGCAACATGTATGGGTTATTTAATTGCGTTATTCAGATGTTTCTACATGCCAGACTGCCCCAAACCACAAACAACCATAAATAGTAACCATAATTCATTCATTCATCATAATTCATCAATTGTTACCGGACTAATGTTAGTATGTTGACATAGCATTTAATATATAATTTATTCTGTAGCCTCAGGATACTTCTAAGTACTGTTCAGTCAAGTGACTTCTTTGAACTGCACTGTATTTTATCTGGAAGAAATTCAGTGTGTGATTTATGCAGACGTTACTAAGATGACAGAAATGCTTGTCTTATTATGAGCTTTTGTCAGTATTAGTTATTGTACATTCCTGATTATGTACATGTTCTTAAATAATGTATTTTGTTCTTTCAGGTGTTGTGCTGATATGTGCTATGCTGACCAACGTGTTGGTGCTATTCTGTGTCGTGGCTGCTCATGTCACGCTATCAGGCATGTCAGCCATGAATTTTGGAGGGGGGAGCTTTGTGGATGTCGTCATCCCATTTGAAGGGACGGAACTTCAGCAGGTGCGTGAGCTTGACATGCAGTTTGGACAGATGAGAGCCCCTGGAGTATATGGGGGAGTGGCATTTAGCCTCACCTTTGGCGTTCTTTCACTGCTATTTGTCGTATCTGGCAACAAGCCTCCCCATCTGCTTTCACCGAAGCTCCTGATTTGCCAGTTTGCATTCCAGCTGATTGGAGCTGTGGTTTATGTCATTGCGGTGGGCTTGTATCTGCATTTTGTCATCCGAGTGAACTCAACAGACGTCTGCTTGAAGCGTGAACGACTTTATGCTCGTAACGGATTCACCTGGATGAACTGTAGCGTGAATGGAGCGGATGCAGCTGTGGCATTGTTTGGAATTATAACAACCATTCTGTATGCAGTGGGCTCCTTTCTTACCGCTCAGACTATAAGAAGCGTCAAGCAATACAATGAGGAGCGCGTCCGCTATGAGGCAGAAAGGCCTGCTCGTCCCGGCCGTGCCCAGAGTGTACCTCTCCAGTCAGATATTTATATCTGAGCAAAAGAAGGGCATAAAGGAAGACTAGACTGAATGTATACAATGTATTTACCAGCTCTATAACAAGCATATAACATACATTTGTAACAAGTTAAACTGATAAGCACTAATTAGTAATGTTTTAATGTTTATTAGTTTGCACTGGTTTTGACTATTCAATGTGAATCAATGGCTATCTATTCTAAGTGTGTAGCCAGATATAAATATTTGTAAGTTGTTAATTGTAAGTTCTCTGCTCACAAGAAATTGAGCATATTTCATAATGGCACGTTTAATTTTGAAATATCATCTTTTTTTTGTGAGCATTATATATGCTTACAATTTAAAATTGATGCTATAACTCCTGTCGTTTCCCTTAATTACATCTGCTGAGCCCCTCCTTGGTACGTGCTATTATGGCCAGTAGGGGGCAGCATCGTCATTCTGTTTACACTTCAATTTATCGCCATTTTTAACAGTTTCCCCTTTGTTTTGGACAGTGGTTGCGTTTCTAAAGCCACACCCAGTAGGCAACATTTTTTTAAGAGAAGCTGTTTTAAAGCAATTTATTAAAACTTGCTTATGAGTTTCTAAATCAACTTCTTAAACGTCAGTATGACCAAATGATGCAACCAAAATAACCATATAAACTATAAAGTAAAGATTTTATAACTCTACGGTAACTGTAATTAAGCTACATTTAAGGAGTAATTAAAAACCCTTCCGTAAATTCAAACGTGGCTGCAGAGAGTATTTTATGAAGGTCACTTTGTGTTTGTACCAGACATTGCGACAGCTAGCATAAGAGTTAAAACTCTTGGTATCAGAAAAAAAACTGCAAAACTGGTTCAGTAACGACATCCTCACTGTCATCAAAAGCAAATTATGTAAAACCTCAAACGTAAACTTGCTTTCTTGGATTATATCCATTATTCTGTTGACATGGATTATTTGTGTAGCAACAGATGCATTCACAGCATAAATAATGACAATATATGTTAAAACGGGTAAAAATGAGATGGAATGCAGCTTTTTATTCCAGTGTCAGCACTAGGTGCAGAACTGTACACACTGCTGAGCATTCGGTTTGATTCACGGTTTCATTCGATTTGTCATGGTTTTAATTTAAAATCAATCAAATTTTTTTTTTAATTTTCCAAGTAGAAACAAGCAGAACATTTTAAAAAACACTTTTTTTTTAAACAACAAAAAAATGAACATAATTGACTAGAAATTGAGGTTTAAAAATGCAAACAAAATGTGCTATTGTAGCTTCACCATATCTTGTTGTTTTGAATGACAATTCAAAATGTGCATTTTTCTTGTTTGAAAATGTAAACAAAAAGTCTTTATTCTCCTGAAATTAAAATAAGTTACAAGTCTTAGTGAGGATGGGATATTTTTATGCATGTAATCTATGTAAGGTGCCCTCTGGTGTTAAAACAATGCAATTGCATTAGATGGTGTAATAAACAGGAATGCATTATCCAAATCAGTGATGAACATCATCCCATTTTTGTGTCTCAATTCATGAGGCTAAGATGCATCAGCACACCTCTAGACACTTGCATGCGGTCCCGGGTCAGAGTAGCCCTAAATAAAATGCTGTAGCTGCAGTGTTTTGTGATATCTTTTTTTGGCCCAAGAAGTACATAAGACAAAGTTTATGGAAACTTTTTCTAATTAGTCAGCTGTTATTTCAACTGCACTCACTAGAAACTGCTTAACAATGTGATGCATCCAGGCATCAAAAGTAGACAGACCAACAGTGGCAGTAAAATCTTACCGAACACCTTTCGTTGTTTTCACGTCTTTAACGAGTCACCAACTCTCTGCCCTGCCCTCTGAGATCAAAGTCCATAAAGAAATATCTTGCCAACTTTGATAGTGTTCATTTGTACAGAAAACAATCAGTGTGTTTACTTGAGCGGTCTGTCATATGTGACCAGCTAAATTGTGCACCATAAACGAAAGTTTATTTCGTGTTTATTTTCAATAGACCTCCGTGCTGTAGTTTTAATAATTTAATCACAACGTGGCCTTATTTCTACCTAAAACAGGAGTGGTATACTTGGGCATTTTACACCGCTCAGCCATAACATAAAAACTAACTTGCCTAGCATTGTATAGGTCACCTTTATCCCGTGAAGCTAATAAACTATCGAGGCATGGGCTTCTCAAGACATCTGTGTGGTGATGGTGTTCTGTGGTTTCAGACTTGTTTGTCCAGTTCATCCCCTCATATTCATACCATTAGCCAAGAGTTTTTTTTTGCATTGTGGCAGGGTTATTATCCTGCTAAAGAGGTTGCAGCCATTAGGACATGGGTCTTGACTTGAAGGGGTGTTTCTGGTCCCCAGCAATGTTTAGGTAGTTGGTCATGTGTCAAAATAAGATCCACATGAATACCAGGACCCAATGTTTCCCAGTGTCAGCGTGTTTCACATCTGTCAGTGGTTAATGTTATGGCTGATCTGTGTATACACCACAGAGCTACACTTTAAGCGTTTATGTTGGTACGTTAGAGGTGCCACAATGGATTTTAGCCATTAAGTTGTGCACACTGTTCATTATTGTGTAACTTTGGTATTGTAAGTAGCTGTTGGAGGTGTGGTCCGTATACAAGGCTCCTTCGCTTTAGTCATACAGAGAGTAAGTGCTGACTGCAGCATACAGCATGCTGGCCAAAGTGCATGTGAGCTGTAGCATGCACTGCGTGTTCCTCTTTTATTTTCTCACACATGCTTAATATTTGTCTTCATTTATCCTCAAAGCTCCCTGATTTGAATGGATTCTCTTGAGGAACCACACACCCTGTGATCTCATAGTCAAGGTAGGCTGTGTGGTGATGTCTTTTTTTCTGATTGTTCTGTGCATGTTTTAATTTAAGACTGTATTTAAAGTAGATTCTGCCTTGTACATTGTGAGGGAGTCTCATTTCATACCCATTAAAGGACATGAGAGATTGCAGTTATGCCAATCTGTCAAAACATGTTTAATTTACGCCGTTTAATGGTAGAAAGACAATGTCGGTTCAACTGTAATTAACGTGAACTGTGTTGGTTGTAAAACAGCAGTACTGAACTGACATTTTAGACACTTGCTTGCGTCATTAGATACACAGCTGACAGAAATTTTAACACAGCGGTGACCAAGTAGAACGTAATCTTTGTTGCCAACGTAGAGCATACGTCGAAATTTCAGTTAAACAACCGCAGTGGTATTTTTATACACAAAAATATTTTTGTGCTTGGAAAAAGGTCAACTAATCCATGCTCACACACAAGCTTGACCACACACACACCAGCAGGCACATAGTCATGTATGTCACATACACGCCTACATTCATAGTATGATTGCACGAGTACTTCACTATTATACTTGGTGCAGAATTGTTTTGTTATGCACAGTTGTCATGTTACTATATGATGAATGTTATGATTCACTGGTTATGAAGTATTACGGAGCGACTTAGTTGCGCAATTTGCAATAACTTGGTTTGTTGTTATAGTGACTGCATAATGTTATTGCACAGTCATAGCCTCATGGCGTAGTTATAGAGCGTTATTGCTTTTACGTCGTCCGCAGTTACTGTTCTTGCCACTGACAGTACGATGTAGTCATCAAGGCAGTACTGCTGTACACTGAAGATACGGAAGCTGGTCGCCTTTCTTAGGCAATGGGAACCATAGAGCTCCTCAGGACCTGGTCTTGGTATTTTTTTGGCCTGTGTTGTGGACAATCAGTAAAGAATTCTCGTTAGCTACAGGACAGCTACCATAGTTTGTTTACTGTTTGTTTATTTGGTTTCTTTAACGTCGCTAGCAGCATCAGTGGCCGTCTTAGCGACACACACAAGGTTATATTCATACACAAGTTCATCTTAAGCATAGTCATATATATACACACACAAGTCAATGCCAATTTAGAGACACCAATTAACCTAGCATGCATGTCCTTGGACTGTGGGAGGAAACCGGCGTACCTGGAGTAAACCCACACAGACACGGGGAGGACATGCAAACTCCACACAGAAAGGATCCAGGCTGCCCCACCCTGGGATTGAACCCGAGACCTTCTTGCTGTGAGACAGAGGTGCTCCCCCGTGCTGCCCCAGATACCATAGCGCTTCCTAACAGTTGTATTTATTTCACCATGTGCAGCATATGATGTCTTATAGAGGGTGAGAAGTGTTTAATTAGAGCTTCAATAGCATACATGGTGACCTGCTAAGCAAATAAGCAAAATGAGGTGGCACTGAAAAGTAAATAAAACTTTTTTTTACTTTATTTGGTCAGTCCGTCAGCTAAAACTTTGATACATTTGAAAAACACACTCTGTTCTGAAGATTGTGCGAGTGTGAAGACAGAGTGACCCGAGACACAGTTCATTATGGAACAACTGCAGTCTCTTTGCCAATGCCAGGTTATTGACCTAAGGGCATGAATGAAACAGCGGAATAACTTATTCTGAAATATGATTCTGCACTATATATGACTGTGTATGATGTTTACATTAGCCACAATGGTGGGTGTATTTTACTTTGGCTTTTGACTTTTTTGATACTACTAGAATTCAAGACTGATTTGTTATTCAAATTTTTGCATGGACTTTACAGAGAGGACTGTAACTTGCTCTAGATAAGTATGCCTGCTAAATGCTATAAATGTAAATTTAATATGTTAAATACACCCACTGGTCACGCCAGTGTGTGCACCTTTTTGTTTCCACAACCACTTACCATATAGAAGCACTTTGTAGGTTTTCAGTCACAAATTTTTGTCCACCTGTTTTGTACTTTGTCACCTTTACTCTGCTCTTTAATGGTCAGGACCATCACAGATTAGCTACTATTTGGGTGGTGGGTCATTCTCAGAACTGCAGTGACACTGACCCCAACCCTTCATCAGTGCTAACAGGATGTTGGGGGCTGGACATTTCTGATGGGTGGACTATTTTTATTTGGTCTACAGTTGAAAAAAAGTTTTTCTGCTGACCTAACCATTTTAGTTGATTTTTACCCAAATGAAAGATGCTGAATCCAAATATGATGTCAGAAAGTATCCAATATGTCAATTTTCACAAAATTAAAAATGTTTGATTAATGACTATAAAGTTGAATATCGAGGGGAACAAGAACCTAGCCATTGGGAGTGTACATGCAGGGCTTGGAAAATGAAACTGAAACACCTGGTTTTAGACAAAGGTTTGGTTGTAGCAGCCCGGCTGTGCATATTGACCCTGTGGAGCTCCCAATGGACAGTTCTGGTGGAAATAGGAGAGTTGGGGTACACATTTAATTGTGCCTTGATTTGGGCAGCCGTCCTTTTATGGTTTTTCAGATACAATCCGGGTTAGCACCCAAACCTCCCTTTCAGTTAATCCTGTTGGATGTGGTTCCTCCTTCTTGGTGGTATGCTGACATTACCCTGGATACCATGACTGTTGATACACCATCAACCTCACAACATCACATCACAAACCTCCCACACTAAAATGACAGGTGTTTCAGTTTCATTGTCTAACCCCTGTATTAGTGCGTTCTTAGTGCTGGGTAAATAGGGACGGTTGTGTCACTATACTACTGTTGGACCGAAGAGGGTAAGAAATGCTAAGAGGCATAGAGAGAGGTGGAAGGGTAGGAAGGCGCAGGTGAGAGTAGGAACTTTTAACATGGGCACAATGACTAGTAAAGGGAGAGAGCTGGCTGACATGATGGAGAAACGAAGTACTATGTGTACAGGCCACATTCAGGGAGCACTGGTGGTGATTTCTATTCTACCATGATGTAAATGGGAGAAGTATTGGGTAGGGATAATCCTAAAGGAAGAGTATGTCAAAAGTGTATTGGAGGAGAGTTTCTGATAGAGTGATGAGCGTGGAGCTGGAAACTGATGGCGTGCCACCTATGCTCCTCATGCGAGTTGTGAGGAGATGGAGGAGAAAGCATATTTCTGGAATGAAAATGGAGAGAATATCTAAAGAAGAAAGAGTGCTGATTGGAGCAGACTAGAGGCGATGAGGATGTGTTGGGGGGAAGGGAAGGGCAGATTGTGGTGGATTTTGTGAAGACATACTTTAAGAAGAAAGAGGAACACAGGGTGACGTATAAGAGTAGGGTAGGGTGCACACAGGGGGACTATAGCCTATGCAGGAGATTGGAGACTGTGAAGTGGTGGTAGGGGAGAGTGTAGTAAGGAGGTGAAAAGGAGAAAGAGATAGAAGCCTGAACCAAGGATCAGGTGGTGGAAGTTGAAAGAAGAAGCCAATGGAGTGAAATTTCGGGAAGAGGTTAGACAGGCGCTGGGTGATGCTATAGGGGGTTCTAGGGAATTGGGCATCAACTGCAGAATCATTGAGGGAATCGACCAGAAAGATACTTGTGTGACATCTGGACAGAGGAGGGATGTAAAGGAGACTTTGTGGTGGAATGAGGAAGTACAAGAAAGTTTAAGAAGGAAGAGGTTAGCAAAAAGAACTGGGATCTCCAAAGAGATGAAGAAAGAAGACGGGTATAAGGAGATGTGGTGTAAGGCCAAAAAAGGAAGCGGCAAAGGAAAGAAAAAGGCACATGGAAAGAAAAGGGCACATGGAGAGCTGTACGAAAGGTTGGACACTAAGGAAGGTGAAATGGACTTGTACTGCTTGGCTAGACAGAGGGATTGATCGGCAGGTTAGGATGATAAAGGATGCAGATGGGAATGTGTTGAGAGAGTATATGGTGGAAAAGGTGGAGAGAAGGTGGAAAGAATAATTTGAGGAGTTGATGAACGGAGAAAATGAGAGTGAGAGAAGGCTTGATGTGGAGATTGAGAATCAGGCAGAGCTTCAGATTAGCAAGGAGGAAGTGAGGCCTGCGATAAAGATAATAAAGAGTGGAAAGGCATTGATATACGTTGATCAGTCTCAGCAGTAGTGGAAGCTAGGCTAAGAAAAGAAGTGAGGATTTGTGTGCAGCAATATGGCGTCATGCCAAGAAAGTCCACCACAGACTCCATGTTTGTGTTAATGGAGAAGTACAGAGAAGGTCAGGAGTTGCTGCATTGTGTGTTTGTGGAGCTACAGAAAGCGGACGACAAAGTGCTGAGAGAATTTATTGCCATTGTAAAGCAACATATACTTTAAACTTCTTAATAAAAAAGCCTCCATTTATCGGCTACATAACTATTACATCCCATTGATCAATAAGTTCTTTGACGTTGATGCAGCATACAAGCTATTCGTCCATACGGAAATATTTCAGAAGATCTTTCTCTCTGTTTCAATACACAAACCTTTAACTGCTTAAGTGAATGGTTGGCACACCGGCATCAACATCTTAGGCCATGAAATCTTCCTCATCTGACTTTTTCTAAAATTTGTTGTCTGAACTTGCCAAAGTGCTGAAGATGGGTACAGGGACTTTGTTAAAGTAAGCAACCTTTAATAACTAATCTTATAGCCGAGGGGAAATTGGGGTATTTGGAGGAGGATTTTGTCTTTGTGTTCATACCTGTAATAATTACCATGCACTACCAGTATGTTCAGTTGCACTGCTAAAATCAGGCAGTCATCAACATGGTTTTGAAGCTCTCACCATACTTTGGAACTCCAAAGTTGAGACTTTTTCTCTGACCTTTAGTCCTCTGTCTCAGGTTTTCAACACGTCCTGCACTCTTTATGTGGCGCCCCAGGGTTTTCCTAGTCACATAGCTTAACCCCAAAATATGCAAGATAAGCTTTTCGTACAAAGTCAAATATACACTATTTGTCCTTTGTTTGGGCATTGTAAAAACAACCACAAATGTAACAGAAAATATCAGGATCATTCAGGCACTGTCATTAAACTATTCAAGTTAAATTTCCTGCGACTTCTAAGCCTCTCAAACTATTAAATGCTGCTGCAGTTTTTCACACTGCTTATATAGCCATTTTACAATTTTGGGCTGTTTATTAAGCAGTCTTTCTATTAGTTATACCGATTGCAAATTCATCATTTCTTTTTTCGTACTCGGCTTGTCTTTCTGTGCATTAATTATCTCTTTGCGTCTTCAAAATATCCAAATACAAATGTTACGTTATTGCTATAAGAGGTTGAGTGGACAATAACAGACATGGCTTAATTAAACGGATGTGCATTTTGGATTCATTGCGCTAAAATACATAAAGACCACATGTTGTCTTATAGTCAGTAAAATTGTAGACCTGTGTATTAGAAGTGGGGAGAAGGAGGGGTTGAATAAAATATATTTATATACTATAATATAATATATCATATATATACTTTATAATGCAGGTATTACCACTTATACAAACCAGCAAATGATCTTGATTGTATGTTGGAACGTTTTTGGTATGACTCCACAGCTCCACTTGCTCAACAGTGCGGTGCAATGATGGCGGAGGGATGTGAATTTGATCTGAATTACATCACAGAGCGTATCATCGCCGTATCCTTCGATCGGTCATGTCCAGAGAAAACCTACCTGCACTACTTGCACAACATCACTCAAATGTTGCAATTCAAACACTCCAGTAATTACCTGGTAAGAATAAGCTATTTGACAGAGGTGTAATAGGTTAGAATGTTGTACGTATATCTGACTTTCGCACAGGACTGCAATAAACGAGTATTTTGATAGTCGAATAACCTACTGATTATTATATTAAACGAATCCTTGATTAACGCACTATTATGTAAACATGCACTGTTTTAATTACTTTTCCTGCCTATTCAAGATAAATCCAACTTCATCCTTTTTCTTGTCAAAATTTCAAAACAGCAGCAATAACATTTTAACACGACCAAATCTGTCACAACCATCTCCAGTCATAAAAGTGAGGTGTGTTCAAATTCAGCTGGGTGTGTTTTTGAGTAAACATTCTATTTCAATGGTAGCCCTGAAACCATTTTGCGAGTGTTCACAAATGTTCACATAGAACTCAAGGCAAGTAGTTGTTTTTGCCCAATTTGGACACACACTTGGCCTCTGTGTGAAGACAACAATGTAATGTTTAAAACTGTAAACATTATTTGGAATGTGAACAGGCTCGCTGTTCATAACTTACTATAATGGCTCCGGTAATGATTAAAAAAAAACATGCGTTTAACGTCTATGAATGTGAGCGAGCTGATGCGTTTGCTCTTCAGATGCTCAAATGTGCAGGATATGATCCTGTGCCAAGTAGGGTCGGATTTACAAATATTGTAGTACTACTTACTACATTTTTTTCTAAGCTAACTGGAAAGAGCTTCCACACTTGAGGACGTTCTTGTTGTGGCTGCCGTCACGCTTTTTGTTAATTCTTCAGTAAGCACTAATGGAGAAAAATCTAGTTTGAGCAATAAACATGCGATGAAGTCAGCCAAGTCAATTAATTATTGCAATCCTACTTTTGAATTATGACCAGTCATTACAGTGATCAGTATTTGACCAGCTTATGTGGTGTCCTAATATTTATGTATTCAGTGCTTAGCGTGCTGGCATGTCCATCGCTGCTAATAATACTGGCTACATATTGCCTGTACTTTGATGCTGTTTTGTTATTGTGTGTTGCGTAAGAGTAATTGATGAATCAGGGCATGTACTTCATGGTTTCAGGTTGTCAATCTGACAGAGCCCAGAGAAGAGCTTAAGAGAATGACCACTAGGGTAACATTTTCTCCTGTCACATACTAATTCAGAACATTGTGTATTCCCTATGATGTATCTGTGTTGCTTATGTTCTTTGTTTCTTTTTTATTGTATTCTCTTAGATAGTGGATGTTGGCTGGCCTGAACAGCATGCGCCGTCCCTTCATATAATCTGCTCTTTGTGTAAAAGCATGGAAAACTGGCTGAGCACAAACAGTGAGCGTGTACTCTTGTTGCACTGCAAGGTAATCCTACTGCCTACCCATGTTTTATATTAAGAATATCCCTTCCATCTGGCACCTATCCATAGATATTATTGTTAATTCTATAGCTATTGGTCAAATAATTGATGTAAATGTTTTATCATTATATACAACCCCAAATCATAAAGAGCTGAGGCGCACAGTGTTTCTTACATTTACTTTGACTTTTATTTACTTGCATACCGTGTGAACCTGATATATTTCAGGTTTTGTCTGGATAACTTCATTTCATTTGTTAATAAACAGTCCATTCCTGCATTACAGGCCTGCAAGACATTCCAAAGAAGAATTGGGACAGTTTTATCACTTTGTAATGTTGCCATTTCCTTTCAGCACACTTAAAATACATTTTTAACCGATTTATTGCTTAAGGTGGTATTTTATTCCACTCTTCCTGCAGTCACGTCTTACCGTTCCGGGTCGTCGTCGTCACATTTTCTGTTTCAAAATTCTCCACACATTCTTTTTTTTAGGGACAGGTCAAAATTGCAGGCAGGCAAGTCCAGTACCCATACCCTCTTCTTCCACAGCCATACCTTTCTAATGTGTGCAGCAGGTGGTTTTGCATTGTCTTGTTAAAAAAAAATTGCATGGACGTCCCTGAAAAAGATGACATTGTGAAGGCAGCAAAATCTCAATGTGCTTTCCTACAATAATTCTGCCGTCTTTGAGAAGGGCAGTAACTCAACCCATACTTCTGGACATGAGGTTTCGTTTTTGCACAGTAAAGTTTTAAGGGTAAATGGAACTGTTTAGCATGGGGCTTGACAAAGTTATTGATGGTTCTTGATACAGTGCCCTCTGAGAGACTGGAAATTGTAGTTCTTCAGTTTATACTTGTTCCCTTGACCTTTATGCACTGAAATTACTCATGATTCACTGAATCATTTAATAATATTATGCACTTTAGAGAGAAAACTATGCCAATCCCTTCTGACTTGTCTTTTGAGGAACATTGTTTTTAAACATTTCAATACGTTTGTTGACAAACTGGAGATCATCTTAGCTTATCAAACATTCAGCCTTTCCTGGATGCCATTTTTGTCCCTAATCATGATTCTAATCACTCAGTTCATACTGTTTTTAGTGATATAAAAGTTTTATATGCATTTTCCATAATGTCTTTTTAAATTAGATTGCTTGCTTCAGTGTCAGTGCTGCTAGCACACAAAACTGCATGCTAAATGAGCTACTAACAGTTATCCTTTGTGAGCATGTTTCCAAAAAACAGGAACTGGCTCAAATGGAAACCACTGGAACATCTTTTACTGATTTAGTTGTAGACATTTAACTTAATGCAGCACGGAAGAACGAACTGGGCTTGGGGTTTTTTTTTGGGGGGGGGGGCTTTGGAAGATGCTTGATAAAATTCTTGATAAGAAAAAGAATACTATACTGTGAAAAATCCACCCTGTGATGTTGTCACGGCTTATGATAAGAAAGTTATTTACATGACTTAGCAGACGCCCCAAAGACACCGCCTCAGATAGTAATCCAGAACCTCACCCATCCTTTTGTTTTTGTCAAGTTTATAAAAGTGTCATAAACATGCTTCCTTTGATACTTAACACTAGTGTTTTGTTTGTAGTCGTGTATGCAATATCAAATATCCAGTCTGCTTACTTATACATGAAACAATTATGCTCTTATAGCTGCCACCAAGGAAATAAACAGGTGCCCAGGAAAAGTGGAAAAGACTGGAATCACACATAAACTATGTAGCAAAAGGTTTGTGGAAACCCCACAGTATATTAGTACAGAGCTTGTTTCCCCCTTTGCAGCTACAGCAGCCTTGTAAGAGCAATTTGCACTAGATTTAGGAATGGAATGTGACTGTGATATCAGCTTTTGATGTTGGACAACAATCCAGTTGAGTTATTTTAGGCTTTTTAAGATGTCGCATGGAGCTAAGGTCCTGGTTCGATTCAAGCAGGTTCTCAATCAATCAATGACAAACGAATTCTCGATGGACTGGAGAAGGCAGAAAGTTGATAACCTTTGTTACTGGATGCAGAAACGTATAGGTGTGTCATGTTGAGAGTCACTTGGGTATTCAGAACAGCTGCTTCTACTGTTTATGGAGAATCCTAAACCTGAGCTTTATATTATGAATATGTTGTGTGAAATAGTAGAGCTCAATATTTAGAAGAGGTCTCTACAGTTTATCTTTATAGGGAATGGCATATCTTTAATGAAATTGTATGTCTGTCAATTACTACAACCCCAAATCAGAAAACGTTTGGGGGCGGTATGAAAAATGCAAAAATACACAGCGCTCCTTACATTTAATTTGACTTTAATATCATTGCAGACACTATGAACCTGAGATATTTCACGTTTTATCTGATCAACTTCTCAATCTCATTTGTTGAGGAACCTCAATGTCTGCATTTCAGACCTGCAACACATTCCAAAAGGGGCCAGGGGCAGGGCAATTAGGACTTAGTAATGAGATGAGAAAAAAAAAACGTGTTTTAAACAGATAATGTCAACTAGTAAAAAAAGCAGCATCCAGCATTTTTTAAATTGCATTTGAGTACTGTCCCAGGTTTTTCTGATTTGGGGTTGTACATAGAAATACATTAGTAAGCAATCTATCTTAGATAAGCTTTAGTTACCAATCCATAGAAGAAACCACAAACATGACAGCAGCTTCAAGGAAATTTGTGGTACAATGGCACCACAAATCTTTGTCACTGTTGAATCGCAGCTCCACGGTCTCTGTGTGTGGAGTTTGCATGCCCTCCGTTCATCTGTGTGTTTTTTTTCTTTTGGTCTTCTGGTTTCCTCATACATTCCAAAGACGTGTTGGGTTGATTGTTCTTTCTAAATTGCCCTAGTTTGAGTGTGTTTGACAAATGCAGTTCAATCAATAGATAATAACGCAACGTGTCCATGTGTTTGCACTGCACTGTGTTTGCTAACATAGCATGCATTAATAATATCAAATGTCAGAAGATTATATCCCAATATCCATCAGATTTATACATTATGAGCATGAATGTCTATTTTCATGGCTATATGTCGAGTCACATACTTGTTTCTATAATAGGGTGGAAAGGACCGGATTGGGGTAGTAATTTCATCCTACGTCTGCCTTCCTAGTATTTCTAGCAGGTAAGTCTAACATTACAAATAAAATGTAAAGAATGTTTAAGTCGTTTTAACTCTATATGGTAGTATAATGTCTTTAGGCATTGAACTTGTTGGTACAGCAATAGGTTGTACTGAACGCCTCTGTGACTCTTAGAATGACTCTTTTAGCAGTTTCCACCTGCCTCATCACCTGGGTTTTTTTTGCCAATCCATTGCCCGGAAAGAAATGAGGACATTTTCTTGGGTTGCACAGAGATTTCATTTTAACTCAATCAGACACGTCTGAGAGTTGGAATTGCAATTGTAAGCTGCGGGTGACATCACAGCTATCATTTACCAAAATCTATTGGGAAGCCTTCTTAAAAGAGGAAAACTGGTGTAGTGTCAAAACTGATACAAACAAAATACTAATTACTTAGATTTTTGGATGTACACTTCTAGATGTCCACAAACTTTTGACTATACTGTGTGCCTAGACAGTAGTCTTAAATATTATGCTTACGGTGGGAGGGGGAAGTTCCCACACTCCATGCTTATGACCTGATCTGTTCCATGCTCCATTCTTGCATGATCAGTTAGGTGTGAATGTAACAAATATAAAACTGCAAACGCTGTGCTGATCCATAGCTCATATTACAAACAAAGTGAAGGAGAAATTATTCGGGCATAACCTTATACGGACAGCCTATTTGAATGAACTTTGAGCTGAAGTTCTGTTTTATTTATGGGAGGGGTTCAGCTGCCAGCAACAGCTTGACATGGAATTTCAATAACACAATCATTGACTATTTTATCAGTTACACCTGCAGCACATAAGCATAGTTACTAACTGTAATTCATTTGATACTATAAACAACTTCTCTGAACCATCACTGACTGCAGTGAAGGTCATGGCCCCTTTTTTATGGCCCAGATTATACACACTATGTCTGCATGAATATGATCTAAAACATGATCAAATGTTCCTAACAGTAGGTAAGGAGAATCCATTTAAACAAATGAGAAAGCTAACAAATGTGAACAGATGTGAAGATGGCTTTCTAAATGCTGGTATCATTTCCAATTATTTGTTCTATAAATTATGGTAAGTACATCTGGCCCAGATGCACCAAAACAGGCAATAACTGTACAAGCAATAATAATATCAAACCATGTTTTTAAGAATGTTAAATAAAGCTCTATTTTGGTGTCATCCAGCCACTAAATCTTTTCATAACAGCCGTGTGGCTGATCTGTATGATCTTTAGCAACCTGAAGAAAGGTAGCAGTGTTATTTTTGTCGAGCAGTGGCAATTGTGTTGCACAGCATTGTTGTTCAGTGTTTTCCTAAAGGTGGGCTCATGAACAATAATGTTAGACAATGGAAGTTTTTAGTTGCTTAGAAGTTAATATTGAACTTTACATGTCTTCCTCTTGGACTGGTTTTGGTCAACAGTGGGTTTTCCTGCTGAGGATGTTGGATCCGGTGTGTATTGTATTAAATGATGCTTATTTTCCATCTTTAATTCATCTGGTAATGTTTCTGTTTTTTAACTATTGCTACAGACTGTTGCCGCTGTCGCCCCAGGCTTGCTCAATTTGGTATTAGAAGATAAGCTAAAATTGTAAAGCTCATTTGAGTCAGTGTCCCATTGTAAATATAAATATATCTGACATAAATCTGTATAAATATCTGTGTAAATAAATCTGACTTGACTTGACCATGCTCATGACATACCTTCAATTTGACATAATCTGTCCGTATGTGGATTGGTGGCGTCCAAACTCTTTAGAGATAAAATTGTAACTTTTCCTTCCTAATGAGCATCAACAACTCTGATTCTGATGCCCTTTGTTCATACCATGAAGCACTTTCATACAAATATTGACTTTGAAATTTCTCTGTACTTTAAATGCAACAAGGTGACCATACGTAATGAATTATCCCACTGACTAATTACCTGCTAATCCTAGAGGTTCACATACTTATGCCATTCAAAGATATGCAATATTAGATCATTTTCCTCAATAAATAAGTAACAAAGTACACAATTTGTTTAATTTGTTTGTTTTTTTTATCCACCATTAGGGCTTGTGTGAAAATGTAATTATATTTTAGGTCATGTTTGTGCAGAAATATAGAAAGAATAATAATTTCACAAACTGCGCATATTATATTGCTTATTATAAACTACTGTACTACGAAACTGACATCATAATGTGTATGTGTTCATTTGTGTGAGTATATAAGGCACAGCAGTGCGATTGTGGTTTTAAACACTACAATTACTGGTCACTACATTAGACATAATCACTTTGTTGAGCAGTCTTATATATGTATAGATAGAGACTATAGCTCATGATGTGTCCTTCTTTAACCCACCTATTTAGAATTGCTTTAATGGTTTGTTTCTGACCAAAGTTTACCTGTTGCCTGGGTATTTTGGCAGGTGGGAAAATTTTAACTAGAAGTGATACTAGTGTTCAAATCGCACTTGATAGAATCATACTAACACAACACTTCCTTAAACTAATATTTGATGGATACTTCTTTCAAGAAATGCATTCCTGCTAGAGGAGTATGATTATTGTACTTTCTAAGATCGATCAGTTCAACTTAAATTACTTATACTTTTAAATTAAAAAACTTTAAGTTGGTGGTTCCTATGAGGTAAAAGGACAAACTTTGCATAGTTACGGACAGGCTACAGACAATAATAATAATGTACTTTAATATTTTATATGGAAGCCGTACCTAATAAATTAGCTGATTGTAACTATCATTGAGCGATTTTAGCAGACTTTGCTCAGAAATCAATACACTTTCTAGTCGGTAATGCAAGGATTTAGCACAGTCTCAATACAGCTCCCAGTATCTCGGGTTTGGTCCTGACCACAGACCCTTCCTATATGGTGTCTGCATGTCCTAATTTGTGACACTAAATTGCTCCAGTGTTAAGGTGTTGGATGCGTGTGTACATTTGTGTAGTGGTATTATGTGTATTGGTGGGTAGCACCGCTGCCTCACAACAAGAAGGTACAATCCCAGGGTGGAGCGGTCTGGGTCCTTTCTGTGTGGAGTCTGCATGTCACCCCTATGTCTTTGTGGGTTTACTCCGGCTACTCCAATTTCCTCCCACAGTCCAAAGACATGCGTGTTAGGTTAATTGATGTTTCTAATTTGCCATTGACTTGTGTATGCAAACACCCCAGCTGTGTAGCTGGAAACAGCTGCACGCCGATCCCAAGCCCGGATAAATGGGGAGGGGTGGAGAAAGCAATGGCAAACTACTCCAATATCCTGCCGAAATACTTCATGGATCACATCGATGAGAAATGTGTGGAGATCGATGATCCATCAAGTGACCGAGAGTCGGCCGCGACTGCACGGTTAATCCAATCCAAAATTATGTGTATTACTGATGCCGCCTCAGGGATGAATAAAGTACTATCTCTATCTATATCTAATAATTTCCATGCTGTTTCTCAGTGAAGTGCAGGCCTTGGACTGCTACACAATGAAGAGGTTCTACAGTGATAAAATGGCTTCCCTTTTGACTCCATCTCAGAAAAGGCAAGCATTTTCTCTTTTATATTTTCATCAAGTTTATTCTGGACCTACTGAAATGTTACTGGTAGTTGTTGTATCACATGCATGTTTCAAAAAGGAAGACGTTGTCAGAGCAGCAGGTCAGTCATAAGAGTAAATGGTTATAAGGGGAATGCCCAGAGATCTGAACTGTGATTTTGAGGTCAGTTCATGAGTTCATGTGGAAAACCTTTTGTACAGTTAAAGTTCCTATTTTCATTTTCTGTGTTGGAGCAGAGTTAAGCTTAAGCAATGCCAAGCTCCCACTGAACCCTGATGCCTTCTGGCCATGTATGATGTCGAATGCAAACTTGCTTTGCCATGACTGAGAGAGGTAATGTTGGGCTGGGATCGTCTGCCAGTACCCAGCCACCCAGCCCTGTGATGAATGGAAAACAATGATACAAATATATTTATATGAGGAGAAGAATTCATATTACAGCAGGATAATGAATCAAAAGACACATAAAAGCTTTGAAACAGCTACATGAAGACCAAAGAAAATCAAGGAGTGCTGACTTATGGACTTTCCTTCACTGTCACCTGACCTAATCTCCATCAAGGAAGTTGAAGAGTTGGGAACAAAAGTATGCAGCAGAGTCACAAGATGCTCTTTGGAAAATTGTGAAATCATGATATAAAAA
>JAUZST010044502.1:0-26042 GCA_034779995.1 Parotocinclus haroldoi
ACATTTTCACATTTTCAAAGATGAAAGACTTCACCGGTTAGCATTCTGTTTCATAAGCACACAGATACCCGAGAACCTTCAGATTTGTTTTCATATAATGTACAGGATGTACATAATGTACTTAAATTACTAAAAACATGAAGGTAGTTGATTAAAATAATTATGCAGGCATTTGTGAAATCATGAATTTAAAGCATCCCCTGTGCTCATAATATTGGTGTTTTCTTTTTCAATGCTGTTTGACAGTGCTGCTCTATCACTGTTGTCCAATGTATATAGATTCAATAAGAAAATGCATTCATCATCACATTTATAAACTCAAGTAGACCTTGTTACTAACCAAATTCTGAAGCTAAGTTTTTAACAATTAAGTTAGATCTGAGATGATTATTATCATTAGCTTTTGGTCAATGTGAAATAATTTGTTATTGTCACTACAGTTTAATTATTTTGGCTTCTCAAGGATAAAAGTAGCTTAAAACCAAATAAAATGTTTTTAAAATCTATTTGTTCTAAAATCTATATATTTTAGACATCATTCGTAAATCTGTTGTTGCCATTTAGGTGAATTAAAAGGGCATGGAGTAGAGAGGGAAGAATAAAGATGTTTAAGACACATAAAGGGACAGGCACTGAAAGTGGCTGAACATCATATGAGGTTCATGTATTCAAGTCAGTGTTTCTCATTAATAATGGATAAGTTCACATCAGTGACTCCTATTTTACAACTGGCTTCTGCTATAATATTCAGAATAGAAAAGATTGTCATTTATTATTGCTTTTTTTAAGTTGAAAATAGAAAATACGGATGGACACAGAACAATTGACATATGATAGAATTCATTACTTAGTCATTATTGTTCTTAATATATAATAGCAATCAATATTTATGACAGTTGACCAATTTACAGCAGTCAGCTATTAGTTCCTAACTCATATCTTTCAAATGTGGAAGTTAACCACAGTACTCAGACAAAAAAAAAACACATGGACAGGGGGAAGACATGCAAACTCCACACAGGTCAAAGTTGGAAACTAACCAGGGATTTTTCTGATCATAGTACTTACAGTGAAACCTGTAATTACACGAGCCTTGCAATGCAGGATTGATTCTAGTAGCCTGCTGAATTATTGTGGTGAATATTGTTATTTGCTTATGTGATTTAGATGTCAGTTTTCAAATTATTTGTAACTATTATATTATATATTATGTCAGTGCAGCATCTGGAATTAGACTTTTTATAAACAGTGATGTTACTTGGTTACTTGGTACTCTAATGTAAATGTGCATGTTTCAAATATACCTCTATGTGCATATGTGTGTGTGTGTGTGTGTGTGTGTGTGTGTGTGTGTGTGTATGTGTAGCTCAGTCCATATGGAGGAGTCATCGGTGATGCAGGGGGCACAGGGTGTTCTGGTGCAGAACTGGCCCACCGTATCTAGTGCTCCTGGTAAGACCATACTGTCTGAATCCTGCTTATTAACACTACAATAAGACATGCATGTTGGTTGATTTCATAAATACATTTATAATCTAGTTGTAGCATAGCATTAAACTCTTAATAGAAATAGCGTGCCCTGTTATAGCTTTGAGGACCAAGGGACATACTTGTCCGATACTGTTAAATGCTATTGAAACAATATAGAGCAGTCAAATTTGTATGCAACCACTAAGTATGCCACTGACTTTATATAAATTAGACTGGTTTCGATATGTATGTTTTAGTTAACTTCTCAGATTAAGAGGAATTGTTGGCCAAAATAACTAAAATTGTGTCCGTACAATACTTATTGTCTCGAAAGGGACACATAAGGAATAGCACTAAATTCTAAAGGCCTTGATTTTTTTTTTTTAAACACGAGCTCGTCTGCAACAATTTTCACTGAAAAAGATATAAACAAGTCAGAGATTAACTGAGATAAGAAACCATCAGGGTCTGACACACAGTGGTGATGAAGACATGAATGACATGTTTTCAGTGCTCAGCAGGCATGTTTTACTCACACACTCAAATTCTCTGGAGACAGGAAAATTAATGAATATCCGAATATACTGAATAACTGACAATACTAAATGTGTTCATAGATCAGTCTCTTGTTATATACATGTATCATATTCCTACATTTTGTTAGTGTTTTCAGTAGCTAGTGCTACATATCACAGTATTTAACAGCATTGCTAATAAGCCAGACAGTACTGACAGGGATCAAATTAAACTAGTCATTTAAAAGGGACCACTAACCTACTAAGCAATGTTGTCTGTGTTAAACACTCTCAGTGTTCAATTAATATAGAATTAAACTGCTTTGTGTTATTCTGGAATAAATCTAACATACAATTAAAAAAAAAATCACAAACGTTGATAAAAAAAAAAGCAAATGAAAAGTCAAAGAAAGTTGTTTGATTATGCTAAACTCAATTGTCATGTTTGAGTAGCAAGTAACATTTTGGGGGTTAACAGAAGCATGGCAATCTGGATGAGAAAGACACACATTTAGGGTGTATGGTCACCCAAGACTGCCAAAATACACTGCCAGAGATGGGGCATGGACCTGATCAGACTGTCCAGCAGTTCTTGTGGGATCCTCTGTCTCTCTTGCTCCGGTGCATCTTTCAGCTTAAGAAGTATTGTGGGTAGTATTGGATGGCCACACATCTTCCCAGTATATCCCAAGCATGTTCCATGGGATTCAGGTCTGGAGAATGTAAAGGCGAGTCCAAGTGTTTCCAACTACTCCAGCATAGGATACCACTATAGGACGCAGCACCTTATCTCGATATCTGACAGCAATCAACCATTCATTTCTGATGACGTGGAGCTCAGTTTGGTTACCAATGCTGATGCCAGGACAAACCATGATTCCACCATCACTGAATGACTCCTTTTCTCACATGAAACATATATTATCCCGTGTTCCTCATTTATGGCAGATTAGGACATGATGATTGTCAGGCTGCAAAATGAACCAATGAATCTTATTGCTTCATATTGGTTTTGAAATACCCCCTAATTTTTGTGAGCAGTGTATATAATTATCATATGAATATATACATAACCAATAGCAGTATGGACCACTTACAGTAAGGAACATGCTTTCTTTTATATACATTAATATGTAAGAACATTGCATTTGAAAGATTTCAGGTCAGTTCCTGCAGAATAGTGATGCTCATACAGAATAAATTATATGAATTAAATATAGAAAGTCAGAGGTCATCTGGAATGAAACACTGTGCAATTACTTGGGTTATGAAAGAGCAATTTGTTCTAATTAAATCTGATGAGTGAGAGTGAAGAGAGTCTGATAATAGCTAGGTCACTTTGCTTGTTAGTATCTCTCACCCATTTGCTCACCCTACTTCTCATCTGCTTGCTCATTGATTATCTGCCTGATCCAAAGAGTTATAGCAGTGTTTCCATAGGGGAATATGATAGAGAATGGAATTTGGGATTTTAGAATGAAAGATCAGTCAATGGAATAACACCGTCACCTGAGGTATTGTCTACACAGTCAGCTTGGGCAATTAATTAAGTTTTAAAGATGGATATTTAGGATAAGACTGTTCATTTTAAAGTGCATTTTATAATTGTGTGAGGACATATAGATTGGTAGATCATGCAATGATAGTGAGAGTAGCTGACCATGATGACTTTAAAAGTTAATTTCTTTCAGTTGTTATGGTAAAATAGTACTATACATTAAATTGATGTAATGACACATATTCTGCCAGCTTCAGCATGTCCTCACTAATACTATCATGAAGGGCATTCTTTTTCTGCTACTCAAACTAGACTCCCATAGACCCAAAGACTTCTTTTGAGATTCTGAGACCCTGCCCAGATGGAAACTAGTTTGAACACAGATCACAGGTCTTCACGACAGAACCAGAGAGTTTCTTGACAGAAACTGGCAAGAACCTCACCTTACCAGTTGCATGATATGATCCAGTTTGACAGGAGAGAGTTCATTTGTGATGCCAAAGCACCAGGTTCTGTTCCTGTCATCTGGGTTATGTCCCACTTCTATCCTGTTCATCCTAGTCCAGTACAAGTCTGCTAGATTACATCCTACTGGGGACATACAAATCTCAGAGTTTATTGACCTGGGTCTGTGTATTTTTAAATATATGCTAGCAATATCCTAAATCCAAACCATAAAACTCCCATTAAATTAGTGTGCAGCACTTTTTTCTGTTAGCTTGTTCTGCCTGATTTTCAAATGTGTCATCCTGTAAATAAGCATCCATATTCCTAATGTAACAAAAAATATGGAAATAAAGAAACAGTTTTACACAAAGAAGACATAGATGAAAACAGAGGAGACAGTAGAAATAATGACAGAACAGGTGAGGAAAGGAAAAAATATTTTGTTACTGCCACAGTTGCTGGGGGAGAATAGTGGTGGGGTGGAAGAGAGAGAAATTAAAAGAGGAATACGTAGTGTGATGAAGTGTTTCTCTACCAGTGCCACAGTCTGTGGAAGAAGCAGTTTCCACAGCAACCATTCATACCACAGTGCATGACAGGCAAAGACAGAGGAGGGGAGCGAGAGAACAGTGGTGATACAGGAAGCAAAACATGGGTGGGGCTGATGGAAACTGAAAGACAATATGGTTCTGTGGGAAAAAAGCCAGGACATATTACCCACATAAAGCAAAATAATAATATTCTTTGAACACTGTTATTCTGTTAAAAAAAACAGTCAGGTGTTTTCAGTCATTGGGATGACACCTACAAAGCGCTCTATTGTATTTTAAAAACCAGTTAAATTGAGACACTGACTTCTGTTGTTCAGTTTTGGTAAACCCATAGCACCAAACTCTGCAACTGACAAATCTCTGCACTCTCTCTTCACTCACTTCTCTCTTGCTCTCTCTCTCTCTCTCTCTGCCTCTCTCTCTCTCTCTCTCTCTCTCTCTCTCACTCTCTCTCTTTCTCTCTCTCTCTCTGGTAGATAATGATGGAGGGGAAGTATCTCCTCCTGTAGGTGCTGGAGTGGACAGCAACAGTTGGCACTTCCGCTATGGTCCAGGCCCTGGAATGCCCCCTCAGCCTCTAAAACCTGGCGAGGTTCCTCCTGAAGCCTTCATCATCCCTGGTTCACCTGCAATTATCTCCATCAGACAGGGGCAAGATGGTGATGAAAAGGGTGATTTTATCACCTTCGGCAAGAAAGAGGAGGCTAAGAAGAAGAAGAAAAAGAAGAAGGAGAAGGAAAAGAAAGACAAAAAGGATAAAGGGAAAGATGATGATGACTAGAAGGGAATGCCTTTAAAAATATGCTTTAGGACAGAGATTTCAGCAGGTGTCTGCATGATAGAATTCATTAATAGTAGTCATGGATGATAAATTGTAGCACATTTTAACTCCTTATCTTTATTAGTCATCTCGCCTGAGTGTGCATGAAGTCCTTTATTAACATCCGAACTGGCTCTGTGCCTCTGTTGAAAATTCGGCCTTAATGAATATTTCATTATATAATCAATTATTATAATATTCACAGTGCATGCACACACAGTGACACTCACTTTTCTCAACAGAAAGACTATCATGTAGATTTCTGTTGACACCTCTGTCTCAATCTTTACTTATTTCTTTAGTGATTTTTTTTTTAATCAGAATGAAGAAGTTTAGAAAGCAGAGCACCAATTCTGATCAGTCGTTGTTGTTGTTGTTTTCTGAAAATACAAAGGCGGGAAAGGATGATCAGAATGTGGGGAAATTAAAAGAGATTGGAGATTAAAATTGATGTCTGTTCTAGTATAAATATGGCAGTAATGACACTCAAGCCATCTGTCATACTGTTAAACAAAGCATTAGAAAAAAAAACTAATGCTTTTGCTTGCTCTGCCCTCCACACTCTGTCCATGGCGAGGATATGTCAAGCTAATATAACTATCATAACCACAAGGAAGAAAATGAGGAACAGAGTTTAATGGTGAAATTCAATAACTTTTGTATTGTCTTGTTCCTGCCATTGTACATATATTAACTGAAGATGTAAATCCCCACTTCAACCCTACAAGCATACACATACACACACACACACACTCTCTCTCTTTAACAAGGGTAAAAATAATGAACACTACAACAGAGGTTGCTTGTCATAATGTATTTTTGCTGTGTTATTTTACTGAAGACACTCTTCCTCTGAAATCTAATCTTTCATGATGCACTGAACAAAAAGAAAAGTAGAAAGCAACAGAATCACTGGGCTTACATATGTGAATGAGTTTTTGTTCCATTCTTTATTTCTGCCACACATACTGTGGATACAATTAAATTTGCTTTGGTGGGTAACCCAGGTGTACAATATATGTAAAAATGAACTTAATGTGTGCTTTCGTTAAGAAAAAGGTCTACCCTTTTGTGTCATTTTCAAGTCTTTGCAGTGGACTAAAGCATATGTTCTGAATGTTCAGTATTGCTTGTCCTATTCTGCTTTTTCTTTAATACTTAAAGGGGACATAATATTCAATAGTGGCTTGTTCAGTCCCTGTGCAAATAGATTTGGTTGACTACCAATCCACAACATGAAAAAATAAGACAGCACAGTAATTTATTTGTGGGTCATCCATGTAACTTCAATGAGAATTTTTTTGGAGAATTTGTCTGATTTTGTTGGACTACCCTAAGCTTTGATTACAGCTAAAGAATTGTTTTGACACTCTTATATAACATTACAACATACATTTTAGATTTGCATATGTTTTTAAAAATATTATGTATTGAAGACAGTCTGCTCACAGACTTTCAATAGAATGAAGGTCAGGGCATCACTCTGGTGGCCAAATCATGCATGAAAATTATATATTTTGCTCTAAGAACTACTCTTTCAGAATCAAACATTCTGAATCTTGGCATGCTTGACCTGAAATAAACATGTGCACTGTTCTCAGACAGGGTGAATCTGAACTCATCTGACTCGGCCTACTAACAAGTGTTTTTGTAAACCAGAACAATTCCATTATCCAGTTAGTATTTGCACTGAATAATGTGTGCTAAACAATCCTGAAGGAAATTAGTTTGCTACTTAAGTCAAAAAGGAGTCAACCTTAAATTTTTTACTTTGCAACATCAGCTCTATAAGCTGCCAGGTACTTAATATGAAATTATTGAATATAATATGAATAATAAAATTACTTTTATTACAACAAATTAATTATGTTTATAGTATAATTTACTGTTAGCGAAATTATTTCAGCCATAGCTTATGAGGCCATGAATTAATGTACGGGGATGGGCTCAGCAGTGTCTCATTATCGTTTAAAGCAACATGGACTAAAACCAACTGTTCTAACTACTGTAATGGTCTTTATACAGGGTGAAAAACATGCTGTGGTGTCCAATTCTTATGGTGTTTGACCATAGTATTACAGATTTCATTGGAATTGTGTTATCTTATGGAAAAGAGTATAATGTGTCACCTTTAATCTTTATTTGTGCCTGCTTTCCTAGCTTTTATACAAGATTGTGGCATTTAGCTCTTGTCCTGGACAAAATAAGATTAGTTGCTGCTTGCGATACTGTACTTAATCTATATTCTTTGATCTTTCTGGGTATTCACCCTGGGTCTATGCCCTATTTTGTACCATGTTCTTGCAATGTGGTTCTACAGAATGAAGTACTAAACATACTGTTGTTACCCAGGAGATCAGTATGTGTGTGTCTGTGTGAGTGAGTGACCAGTGAACATCAGGTGGCTTCTGGTCCTTCACTGCTTGAAACTAAGAAAGAATGAGAAGCTACTTGAGAATTCATGACAAATTTCTAGGCATGAATAGTAGTTGATTATCTGAAATCTATCTGCTAATACTGGACTAACTCCTGTCCCACTCTTAATTTTCTGCACTGATTTTAGTGGAGACAAAAAGCACCATGCTTCTACTCTGTTCTCTGGATCTCTTAACTGTCTACTTACAATGGTATGACTCAAAGATCACAGTGGCTCAGCTTTGTCTGCTGCATGACCTAACCAGAAGAAAACACATACTATATAGATATATATGAATATAACTAACGATTGCTGTAAGTTTGCTACTTTTCTTTATTGGCTTGTATTCATAACATGCACAAGGATTTGTGTGTGTGTTGTCTCTGACAAGCTTTTGTATAAAGACATTCTTGGCACCCACTTAGTCTGGATATCTACCATGCTATTAAACCTTCTAGATATTTGTAAATGCTTTATAATGTGATGCTCTGGTGCTTTTGCTCAATTCATTCTTTTTTTGTTTTCATTTTTGAGAAAATTTGAAAAGAGAAAAATTAAAGAAAACACATTTGTGTATGGCTTTGACATAAGGCTCTAACGCTGTATTATTGTAACTGAATTAATATGTATCATAGTGCTATCTCTTTCCCTTCACCATTCCTTTTGAAGGATAAAAAACGTAAATAAAATACAAAAAAATGTAATGTAAAATGCAGTATATGTTATGTATGTTTGTACTTAGTAAGCTTCATGCCATAATTCTTTCACCGTGTTTGGTGGTGATCAGTAGGTGGCGCTGTGCTGGTCGGTGCTCATCTGTTGTAAAACTTTATTTTGTACACTTCTTGTCAAACTGTGAAAGTGAATTAGTAATGTCCATTTCTATCTTTTCTCCTTTTTTTTCATTTTAGGTAACACATTGGCAAGACGTTTTCTTATAATTCACCAAAAATAAATAAATGTTTCTTTATTAATAATATTGAAAGTGCTGTGTACGTTGTCTCTGTCTAACAACTGGTATGCACATTTTATTTATTATGATTTTTAGTAAGAGATATAGCCACACCTCAATGGTTTCAATGACCACTACATTCCAAACATAAGAGTGGAAACAGAAGACCGAAGAGAATTATAATTTCCTGGGCTACTTAGGAAGAATTAGACTTGTCCTGATACTACATTACTCACAAAAAATATGGGCTATTTAATTAGGGGAAATATTTCCTAAGTTTTGTGAGCAGTATAGATAAACACTTACTGTGGTCCTTGAACCCTTTAGAATTTCTACATATTTTCATGGCATAAAACAAAATCAGATTTTCACACAATTAGTAAAAATAATCTAATAGTGTATCTCTGTGTGTGACAAAATTATGTTGTCTTCAGTATCATCTGTGACCCCAAAGTACAGCGATAACTGCAATTAAACAATAAACATTTGCTTTAATTTGCTGTTGATCAGTTCTGCCCATGAGCTTAACGTCTTATCCCATTCCTCCAAACAGAACAACTTTAAAACTGAAATGCTGATGCATCAAGATTAGAACTTTGTCTTGACCATTCTAAAACATTAACTTTATTCTTCTTTAACCACTTTTGGAATAGGCAGCTTGTGTACTTAGGGTCAGTGTTTTACCACAGTAAATGCATTTGATTGACATTCAGTTGACAAACAGATGTCCTGGCATTTGCCTTTAAATTTAGCTGGTTTCATTAAAAAGTAATTTCTCCTCCAATTATGACAAATATGACAAATCACCCTTAACTCTCAAATCGGAAATATTCATCTTGTTAGATCAGTTCTGCCATACAGTTCTGAACAGCTTAGTACAGCAACACCAAGATAAGTGCATCTCTGGGCATGTGTCTTACATCACTTTCTAAACTCCATTTCATTTGTGTTATTGTTATTTTGCAGACTGAGGATAATTATGACTAGTCTCATCTTTCAGAAATTTCTCTTACAGATTATATTAGTTCAGCTGGAGATAATTTGATCTAAGTATCCATGGTATTTTGTTCTAATTGGCCATGTTCCTTATCACTTTTATCTTGAATCTATTAAATAGTGGTTCAACGGGTTCATATGGTAATTCTGTGTGAAAAAAGCAACACCTGGTTTTTGACAGTTTCTATGGTTACTACGGGGATTGAACACATCTCTATAGCAACAGTCTTCTGAGCTACATAACAGGAATAGAAGTGAAAACAAGAGATATGTGAAGGAAGATGTCTGTTCATTTTTTAAAATTCAAACAATTTACTAAAGCTTACTCTCTCCCACATCTTTAATAATGGCTGGTGCGTATGAATAAACTGCAATGTATGTTTTCATTTCAAAATTTACCATTTTTTTCCTGTAAATATGGAAATAAGTCAAGAAACGGGATAAATTAAATGGCTACATATGTCTCGTTTGTCTTATTTGAAACAGTAACAGCCCACAAAAGCGTGCAAGGAAGTCAGATATAACACGTCTATAGACAAGACTTAGTAGAGTTTAAATGTAGAATGTTCCAAACAAGTGTTTTTCTTTTGTTGCCCCTGTCCCAAGTTTTTCATCATAGAATGCTGATGGAATTCGTCCTACCCTATTGCCTATTCCTGAACCCAGCTGAGGAGTTCTTCTCAGCCTGGAAGGTGTATGATTACCAGATGCATACTCAGATGTACCTGCTGACTGCCATGGATGCAGCTTGTGAGGATATCAAAGCAGATGCCAGGCCAAGACTGGATTAGACAATCCAGAAAATTATTTTCAACCATGCTGCATTGCAAAGACAGATATTCAGTGTGAAATGGATGAAAGCATGTGGCCCAACAGAAAGGAGCGATAGGATGTAATGAAAAGTTGTCTCAGGTTTGTTTTGAATGTTTATAGCAAGTTTTTTATTTTATTTTTTCTGCTGAACAAATGTCTACTTTTGTAATCTGATTTTTGTCAACAAATTGTAGTTCAAACACTACAGTAAAATAATCTTACTGTGTAAATTAGATTCCCGTCCAATTTCTTGCTGTCAGTCTTCTACATACCGTCATGCATAAGTTGTTTCTGTGTTATCTGTGTAAGTTTGTATTTATTGTATAACATGTACAGTTTCAACTGATATGCCACACAGTGTGCAAATTTCTTTACATAATAATCTTAGTTGTTTTCCATCAGAATATACTTAGTGTATACTGTTGCACTAACAAGATGACTAAGTATTTTGACTGCCTTGTTCATATACATACAGAACAGACATTATGATGGCACTGACAAGTTGATTTAAATAAATTTTTGTTTTTGAGGCAAAATCTAAGTATTGTGAGTGAGCTATGTGCTTGTGCAGGTATTGTAGCTTTGCTGTTTACACTTACTGTTTTGAGAAGTGCACTTGTTGTGATGCCAATGTAAATTATGATGTGAAAAATGTACCAAATCCACTAGTTAGGTAAGTATGTAGTGTTTTCTGGCTCTTAATGTGATTCTTAACTGACCGATCCATTGTTATTTATGTATATATCCTTTTCAGCTCATTATTTATTTTTCATTACTCTTTTCACTATTTACTGCCCTCCCAGTTCTTAATCAGAATTTCTTTAGGAATTTGCTAACTTTCTTTCCTGCTTAGTACTTTCAACAGATAAGGTTTTAATTGAGTCAGTTTAGAATACATGAGTATCACTCAAAATGTGATGGGACTGGCCCACTTCTGCAGTCGTACGTTAGAACTAAAAGTAACATTTAATATCAATATACTGTAGATTGTGGAAGCAGAAAATCATATTTACTGTTTTACTATTACAAATCAAGAATAATGAGTATAAATATTTTAAGAGGGCTTTGTATTTAACTGCTAGAACCTAAATCTGTCTGTGTAACCTTATGGCCTTCTGAGCTTGTCAATTCAGGGACACGATGTCCTTATGTGGTTAGATGTACCAATGGAAAATGGAACAGAAATTGGAATGATGTGTCAGCAGATTTTATATCGATATTGTATAAACTTTGAGACATGTTGTCATGAAATAGGTAACTTCTCTTTTCTGCATCTGTATCCTGTCGTATTCCTACTCACGTACCACCTAGTATAAAAGAGAAGGGCCGCTAGGGCTCTTTTTCCACTTGCATACAACCTTCTTTGTGATTTGTATCTGAGCTGATCTCTGCAGAAAATTAAAAGAGAACTTATACTCTCATCCGACTGCTCCTGTGTTTTCATCTGTCTCTTTTTGTTATCGCAAATTTCCACCACATAGATAACCTAGATTATTTTCCTGCAAAGTGATTTGATTTCTAAACACTATCTCTTAGTTTTTGAGCTATGTGTATCAACTAAAACTCGCCTACTCCCTTGTTATCCCACTATTACATCTGATACTCCAACTGTGTCTATTAAAAGGCAAACACCTTTCGTATAATTATCACACCCGTACCTTAAAGCAAACAGAGTTTAGAACGCAGGCCCTAACCAAAGCTAAAGCTTTATATTTCTCCTCACACATAGAAAAAAAAAGAATAATCCCACATATCCATTTAATACAGTCTACAGATTAACTAAAAACATTACAGAGAGTTCAGCATGGTTTTAATGGTAATGACTTCATGACATTCATTAATAATAAGATATTAGAACTTTAGGCATAAAACTCAACACATCACCCATCTATTCAGGACTCCTCCTTCCATATACAGTACTAATGTAGATGTTTGTTTAATTAGCTATAAATTAGGAATATAACCTTTTGCCTCAATTACTAATACTGAACTATCCTCACTGATCAGCTCATCTAAGTATTTAACATGCTTATTAGATCCACTTTCTACATATTTATACAAATAATTAATAGCTAGTATTATAGATACACTGATTATTATTTTAAATATATTCCTTACTCTTTGGTTATGTGCCAAAAGCCTAAATGTGCCATAATTAAACCACTGGTTTAAAAAGCCAACATTTACCATTATGTGCTGTCTAATTATAGACCATTTTCAAATCTTTATTTTCTGTCCAAATTCTTTTCTACAAGCTGTCAATAAGCACTTGTGTAGTTACTTCAAAAGGTTGAAACATTTCAGTCAGGATTCATGCCCTATAATAGTACTGAAACAGAATTACTTAATGATTTATTAATAGCATCAGATGGACACATTATTATTTGTTGTTGTTCTGTTAGATTTAAGTACTATAGATACTATAGATCATAATATCTTACTGAATAATAAAATATTTTTTGAAAATAATAATAATAATAATAATAATAATAATAATAATAATAATAAACACAATAGGTATTAAGGGACAGGCACTTTCTTGATTTTAAATCTGTCTGACCCACTATTATTCTACCTGTCCATAAAAGCACTAGGCTCAGTTATTTGTAAATGTGACATTAGACTGTTGTGTGGATGGTACACAACTGTACATATCAGCTGATCCAAACGATGGCTGTACAATCAGCAAAATTGAGAATTATGGTAATTCACTTTGTTAAGTGAAAAGTTGCATGTCATTTAATTTCCTTTTACTTAACTCGGCTAAAACTGAGGTTTGCTTAGTTGGACCCCAGACTAAGAAAGACAGGTTGACTACATCTATCCTGAATCTAGATGGCTGTGTGGTCCAACTGTAAAAGACTCATATTTGTTTCAGATCTCTTCCCTGACGTGCACATTATTAACATGAAACAAGTTGCTCTATTTCAGTTACGTAAAATTACTAAACTGAATAATAATAATAATATTATTTGTTTTCATTGTGCTGAGAAAAGCTTTAGTTGATGGATGCTTTAAAAAATCTCTATATAAACTTCAAGTAATGCAGAATGCAGCAACTCAAATGCTAACTAAAACTAGAAAACTTGATCATATCTGTCCTGTTCTCGCATTTCTATACTGGTTACCAGTTCAAAACTGCATTGATTACAAAATATTTTGTATAACATATAAAGCTTCACATGCTCTTCCCACATTTTCTGAGTGAACTCTTTAGAGTCTTACAATCCAGCTCGTCTGCATTGTTTGCAAGGATTAGGACTTATTTTAGTTCCTAGAATAAAAAAAAAGTCTCAGCAGGTGGAAAACCTTTTTCATTTATGCTCCCCCAACTATAAAAACACCACTTTAGTTTGAGATTTAGACACACTAAAATTTCTTTAGGAAATAAAAGAAATGTATGGTAATCTGGAATTTTGGGTTGAAGTCTTCCTGCCTTTTTAGTGCAATCACTCAGGTTTGTTGATTGTTGGGGAGGTGGGTTGCTGTTGTGTCACGTGATTCCTCTTGGCTTTGTTACCTTCTGGTTATCCTCTTTTTATTTATGCTGCTGTATTTAATGCTAACAGAGTTTCATGATGCACATGGCATCAGTGAATAAGTACATTTTCTCTTTTCTCTTATATTAGCTTATATTCCAGTACCAGTACCATACACTAAAATGTACCTTCTTTTCAGCATAACTCTACTGGTTTTCATCAAGAGAAACCAGTCCCACCATTCTAACCAGAGGGAAGTAACTCCCTCCATCCTTTGATTGTCAGGGGACGATGTACCCTTTAGTATCAAGGGGATGTGAAACTCTATTCAGATAGTTTGCAAGTGACATCAGACTCAGGTGTAATATTTGATTTGTGCTCAAAGTGTCGCTGTTGGTCAGACCGTTCAGATTTAAATACCCGTTTTGTAGGTCCACCCTATTGTGCTTGGTTTTATTCAAGTGAAATGTCGACATTTTACCAACTATCATTGGATTAATCAAGCGTCAGGACCCATTTACCTTTTGGTACAATACGGAAATGTATTTTCGTGGTTGATGAGACATTTAAATCTCATATATATAAGATTAAATGTATATAACAGGTCAGTTTTTTAGGTTGTTTACGAATAACTGACTCATACGCCATACGCGTATCAACATGGCTGAATGTGTGATTTTTTTTGTAATGCCCGTTGCGCCCGAGGAGATAAACAAAGGATCACTTGCGGAAAACAGGATCTCCATTTGGATGTTAACAGGATATGATTTGGTCGAGCGGATGTTTGCAGGGGACAGGCGTGAGTAAATTGATCTGAATGTGGATAAGGATAAAGAGATGAAGAGAGCTAGATTGATCCTCGTGTATCTGTCTGCTTTGTACATATTTAGATTAGCTCACGTAATTCAGATGAGCTGTATGGAATTGGTATAACAATGTGGTAAATCAATGATAATGCGTCTGCTTTTGACAAAATAAAATACTCAGCGAAGATGTGCGGACAGATAACGTCAAATCAGTTTCTCACCTGTTACATTTCAATAAAAAATGCACTTTTTAAAAGATACGTCTGCCTCACTTTATATTGTGCCACCCCCCTAAAAAAATTGATCTGACCGCGGGGAGTGCATGTGAGTATTTGTGGGAATCTCAACAAATGTGCGTTTTGTAAACCTTTTATTTGCATATCATCGCCTTCCGTATGAAGTAATTCTTTTTACGTTATTGACATCGGCCTTCGCGGACACAGAATCAGGTCCATTGGAAAATTTAACATGTTCTCCCTTTGTTCATCTCACATCTTTCCACCAAGTGATGACGAAAATTGAGCTTATATTGAGTTATATGTATAAATCTTGCCCACACTGCACGTCCCTGTATTTAAGTTGCTTCAAGTTCAGTGAATTGATATTGTATGAAAACCGCATTAAGGAGCACATATCAGAGCAAAATTACAGTTTCACAATAGTTGATGGTTGCACAACCCAAAAGAAATGTTAAAATAACTGTTACTAATGCTAACTACAACACCATAGTTTGTAAGTAACGATATAGAAGTAAGTATATATAAGTAAGAAGTTACTTGTAATTTTGGCTCACTTGTTTTTTTTGGAATCTCTAATGTTCGTGATTATTTCTAATGTAAGCTAATAGCCTACCCTTTGCTTACAATATTTCAAAAGAAAATATATTTGCATTTAAATCACTACTTTTCACTCACTGTAGTGACCAAAAGCTTTGAGAATGGCACAACTTTTGATTTTCACAGAGTTTGCTGCCTCAACCTTTTGTCAGGTGTTTATATGGTATAGTGAAGTATAATTGTAAGCATTCCATACGTTTGTTTTTGCTTTTTATTGACAAATACATCAAGTTTACACAAATACTTCATATTTGCAGTTTGCTTCTTTAAGATTTCTGCAATTCTTATCATAATGGTTATCAGCTTCTTGGCCAAATATTGAATGATTGCATCCGATTTTTGGGTTTCTGTTTGTGCACCTTTTTTGAGGATTGAACACAGGTTACTGGCCATGGACTTTTGTCCTGAGACATGATACTTCGTCATGCTGGAAAAAGCATGATTAATCTCCAAATTGCCCCAGGATCATTAGGGGGTGTTTTGATGCCATTCTTTATTTATGGCAGTGTTCTTAGACAATGTTTTGAGTGAACCCACTCCTCTGGAAGCAACCCCACACATGAATGGTCTTAGATGCCTCATTTTTGGAATGACACAGGACACAAGGTATCTCTCACCTTTTCTTCTCCAGACATTTATTTTTTCCAGATGTGTCTGAGGACGACTTCATCAGTGAGTAAGAAAGTAACTTTTCCTCAGTCTTTTGCAGTCCAATCCCAATCGACTGCAGAATGTCAGTCTGTTCTTGGTGTTTTTCTTGAAGAAAAGTGGCTTCTTTGCTGCCCTTCTTGACACCAAGCCATTCTCCAAAGCCTTTGTCTCACTGTGCATTCAGATGCACTCACACCTGCCCACTGCCACTCCCAAACCAGCTGTGCACTGGTGGTGACCCAATCTCATAGTTGCATCCTCTTTAGGAGATCCTGATGCTTACTTGACTGTCTTGTGTGTCATGAAGCTTTCTTCACTGCAATTGAACCACTCTCCTTCAAAATCTTAATGATTCAATAAATGGTTGATTGGGGTGCTATCTTACCAGCATAACCTATAACCTACCATGTTGATGCAATGTAATGATTACCACACATGCTTCCACTGTTAACAAAACACCAAAACTATTTTAAAACAACCAGTATGCTCTTCTAATCAGCATGACAGATTGATATCAGCTGCCTTACACTCATTAATCTGTTCTCTCGAGCTAACAAGATCATCGCCGAAATTATGTTAACAGACAATTTCTACAGCTGAAATGCAAGAAAAGGTCATTTTCAAGGCAGGGAATGACTTTGCAATTAATTGTAATTCATCTGATCACTTTTCACAATCTAGAGTTAATATATATTTGTTAAAACCAAAATTTGTGCCATTCTCAACTTTTAGCCAAGACTGTCCAGATAACACTTGTTATAAAAGCAAATTACTAGTAATAATTTAGATCTGAAAGTATGTTCAATTAATTTGTTTGTATTATTTGTGATTTGTGTAAATTTGATTTATTTAAACTATCCACCAGGTCACCCAAAGAGGATGGGTCCCTGCTGAGTATGGGTCCTGTATTAATGAGATCAAGGGGCTCAACAGGGATTTTGGTCTGTTACTCTCGTAAGCTGTAAGGTTGCTACGAGACAATTTAAATGTCCAATTTAAAAAGCACTGTAAAAATAAAATTGACTTGAAATATGACTGTACACTGTACTCCAGGTTTGTAACTTTTTGTTTTTGTTACTATTTATTTTTTACTTTTATTTAGGTAATTCTAATCAGGTTCCTAATGATCAAATCAGAAATTTGAACAGGTGAAGTGAGAGGGAAGCAGAGAGGCAGGGAAAAGGTAAACCTGTAATTGGCTTTGAAGTTTTAGGCAGTAATAGGAATGGACAAAGATGAAACCATAAATCTCAGAAATAACCAGTCATCCGTGATCTACTGATCTCCATCAAATCTAAATCATATTTATACAGTTGGTGAAAGGTCTTCTGGATACAATTCAGGATAACCGCATTAGTAAACCCACACAGACATGGGGAGGCCATGCAGACTCCACACAGAAATGACCAAGGTTGCTCCTATCTCAGTATTAAATTTAAATTTCATTTACTTGATTTTACTATTAATGCAATTTCAATTTCAATTAATTCAATTGATTTCAATTAACATCTAGGCCACACAAGAATGGGTCCCTTTTAAAGTCTTGGTCCTTCCAAGGTTTCATTTTTCTACATTTTTTCCTTTCCACTGTCACTCAAGGCTTGCAAAATTTGGGATTGGCTTTTTAAGATAAGATAATACTGCAAAGCTGCTTTGAGACAATGCACCATTGTAAAAAGCGCTAAAATAAATTTGACTTCGAATTTGAATTAATGAGGTATATAACGCTGAAAATCACTTGGAGAAAATAATGTATTGTAGTGTAAAATGTAAACAGTGATGATTAAACTATTGCTCCCCAATCATAATTAGCATTAATTTTTAAACTAGATAAACTAGTCAACTTCCACAATCGTCTGAGAACATTGGCTAGATGTATGTATTTTTTCCCTTTTATCAATAGCAGAGTAGCAAAACAAAATTAATGTTATGTTAATGTTAATACTTTTGTTAATAATTTTATTACCCTTAGGAGAATAAACACAGTGGGCTAAGGGCCTTGCTTAAGGACCCAACTGTGGCATCTTGGTACCACAGTCTGAATCTTTGAATCAGATCCTCAATCCAGTACCTTAACCACTAGGCTACTGTAGACCCACTGCTGTCCATTGCTGTCTGTATGTTTTTAGAGTCCTGGGTAACCATGCACCCTATTAAACAATCAGCAATGGCACTATCATTCAGTGAGATATGCTTCAGTTCACCACCTTGAATATTTCACTTTCTACTCAATCACGATAATCACGATAACTAAGTGTGCATCTCATTTGCCTTATGAAAATGATTTTCCATTTGATTTTCTAATTACATTGGTTAATGAAATAAGATCAAATTCTTCATTTTTAATCGATTCATATTTATTTGAAATATGTGGTTAGGATGAAAGTTTTAAGGTCAAAAGTTACAAAGCTCTAGCTCCTCGGCTCGATTTTGTTGTATACTTGGTAAAGTGTTTCAAGATCCAGACTGAATCATCATCAAACGTGGTTCATACAGAAAACCAGTCTGCAGTACTTATAACAGTATGTTAATAATGGAAAATTGCTTTTCCTACGTTCCTAGCTTCACATAGCCTATTTACAAAATATACTGACAGACAATCTGCTATATAAACAATTAATTATTTTTTTCCACAATATAACGGACTACTCTGATTAGAAGACAATATATTCACCTGAACATTAATAACTAAAAAGAAAATGCTAATCTCTATAGGTTACTGAAAACTATGCTGTTTTACTTTCACCAGAGCTCTACAAAGCTCAAGGAACAGAATAACCAATACCAGAATAATCAAAGACAATGGAACACATCTTAATAAAACTATACAGTATTTAACGATATCCAATTATTCCTTAATCTTTAGTGAATTATTGGATATTTATGGTGGAATTTAATTTCAAGTATTCAT
Source organism: Parotocinclus haroldoi (assembly GCA_034779995.1). NCBI lineage: Eukaryota > Metazoa > Chordata > Actinopteri > Siluriformes > Loricariidae > Parotocinclus > Parotocinclus haroldoi. The sequence continues at coordinate 19,162 of JAUZST010044502.1, forward strand.
ACCTCAGCGCTGGAAAGAAACGAAATAAATAAATAAACTTCAAACTCTGCAGTATACCGATTAAAACAACAACACATTAAAACGTCACATTAAAACAAAACAGATTTGTTCTTGTTGTCAGTATAAAACAAAATAAAATTAGTTATTATGACTGTATTTAGTTTCACAAACATCTACGTATTTAGATAACAATGGGAATTTGTTTACCATTTATTTGATAGTTAGATATTTTTTTCTACGTGTATGTTTGCACTGTCAAAGAAGTGGCATTTACTGTCATTGTACATATGTATAGGGACAATAAAGACACGATATTCTATTATATCTTATTCTAATTAAAATTTTAACTTCGTATTAACCAAAGGTTTAAAATGCTTACACCTAGAGAAGAACCACAAGATCCAACCAGAACAAAGTTTTTTAATACAGACTTGAAACAGAGTGACAGTTTTCCTCAAATATCCCATACAATGGACAACTTATACAACAAACACTTTTTTATGTAGTTTTGGCATTACCTGTGGTTTCGTTTCTCGTTTTGTTATCCATAGGTTCCATATTTTCAGTGAAATGCTACAATGGAGATATAAGTATATGATTTAAATAACAGATGCTCATCTGCGAGATTATCCAAATCTCCAAATTATACACTGCCACACCATGACACAGGTGCAAGGGTTTAACAGGTCCGACCATGAGTTTATCTATTGATCTATTTATTAATATATCTGTCCACTCATCCATCCATGGCTTATACTGTAAAATCAAGTGTAATGTTTATCATGTGCTCTAAGTGCCGCTGTTGGTCAGCCTGTGCAGAGTTAAAGTCTTGTTTGTAGATCCTCCCCTGTGCTCTGGCTGCAGTCACAAGAAATTTCATTCCTTCCCACGGAATACCAGGTTTACTAAGCCGATTGTTTCTTCTACCTTTGAAAAACATTACACTTTTATTTTAGCTACTTGCACAAATGAGTGCCACATTCGATTTTTTATAATATGGGGTTTTTTTGTTCTCTTGATGTCCGATTGAGTAGCTCCACCATTAGTTTATCGACAAGGCTGACGATGCTTCTCTTTGGATTTGCTTTTGTAGTGTCAGTAGCGCAGGGGCAAGTACGATATACTATTCCTGAAGAGATGAACAAAGGATCACTGGTGGGAAACGTCATGCAGGATCTCGGTTTGGATGTTAAGAGACTAAAATCTGGCAGAGCGCGGATCTTTACAGAGGACAGTCGTGAGTACATTGGGCTAAGTGTAGATAAAGGGACTCTGATAGTAAAGGAGAGAATAGACAGGGAAGAGCTATGTGCTCAAATATCTCCCTGTTCTCTACATTTTCAGATTATTTTAGATAATCCTATAGAGCTCCACAGAATTGATGTGGAAATACTGGACATAAATGATCATGCTCCTGCTTTTGACAGAAAGGAAATCATTATCGAAGTAAGGGAGTCCGCTGCTTCAGGTTCACGGTTTTCTCTGGACAGTGCACATGATCCCGATGTAGGACTGAATACAGTCCAGAGATACAGCCTTACTCCAACTGAATATTTTACCTTGAAAGAATTATCTCGCGGTGATGGTACCAAATATGTAGCGATGGTATTAAAAACGCCGTTAGACAGAGAACAACTAGAAGAGCATAAATTAATTTTAACAGGGTTTGATGGCGGTACTCCTCAAAAATCCGGAACGGTTAAGCTAACTGTCATTGTTATTGATGCAAACGACAACTCTCCTGTATTTAGTCAACCAATATACAGGGTATCCTTACCAGAGAATTCTCCAAATAATCATTTAGTGTTAGCATTAAATGCCACTGACAAAGACAAGGGGTCTAATGGTGAGATTACGTATTCATTTTCTCAAAGCACCGGGAAGGAGGCCATAGATTTGTTCAATATTGACCAGGCAACAGGAGAAATAACAGTGAAGGGTGTCTTAGATTTTGAAAGAGCTAAGCAATATGAACTTTACGTCGAAGCAATGGACAACGGCGGACTAACTGACGATAGTAAAGTGTTCGTTGAAATTACAGATGTTAATGACAATTCCCCCGTTATCAATGTCATCTCCTTTTCCAACTACATTCCAGAGGATTCGATCCCGGAGTCTGTTATAGCCATGTTAAATGTTAAAGACAAAGACTCCGGGAAAAACGGGCAAATTAGATGCATTGTAAATTCAGATCTGCCTTTCCGCATAAAATCTCCATCGTCTAATTTCTATAGTTTAGTGACCGATCATATTTTAGATCGTGAAATGTCTTCTGAATACAATATAACAATCACAGCAAGTGATGGAGGTTCACCATCTTTATCTACAAATAAAACGCTGACACTTAGAATTTCTGACGTCAACGATAACACCCCTGTTTTTCAGCGTAATTCATACTCCGCTTATTTGATGGAAAACAATCCAACTGGAGTGTCTATATTTGCAGTTACAGCTACTGATAAAGACTCTGGTAACAATGCGCATATTTCATATTTTCTGGAAGATCAGACTATCAACGGCGTCACTGCTTCGTCTTATATATCAGTTAATTCGGAGAGCGGAGATATTCTTGCTGTTCGTTCTTTTGATTATGAGCAATTAAAAGAGTTTACTATTTGTGTAAAAGCTCGGGATGGAGGCACTCCACCTCTTAGTAGCAACGTGAGTGTGAAAATAATTATTCAGGACCAGAATGACAACGTGCCTCAGATTCTTTATCCAATACAAACTGGGAGCTCTCCCGTGACTGAAATAGTTCCTCGTTCTGCAGATGTGGGTTACCTTGTTACTAAAGTGGTTGCTGTTGATGTGGACTCTGGACAGAATGCCTGGCTCTCATATAAACTGCAGAAAGTAACAGACAGTGCACTATTTGAAGTGAGCTTACATAATGGAGAAATAAGGACTGCACGTCAAGTCACTGACAAAGATGCTGTGAAACAGAAGCTCGTTGTTATAGTAGAGGACAATGGACAGCCATCTCGTTCAGCTACAGTCAATGTTAATGTTGTGGTGGCAGAAGATTTCTCTGAAGAGTTCACTGTCTTTCAGAGCGACAAGGAGGGCGATAGCAAACTAACGTTTTATCTGGTCTTATCGTTAGTTGTGGTTTCGTTTCTTTTTGTCATGTCAATCATTGCCATACTGTCAGTCAAATGCTACAGGTGGAGACGTGAGCGAATGGTTTACAAATCCGGCGTCAACCTTCCAGTTATTCCGTATTATCCACCAACGTATGCAGATGTAGGTGGAACAGGAACTCTACAGCACATGCACAGTTATGAGCCATATAGAACAACCGATTCCAGAAAGAGCGATCTGAAATATTTCAGAGATCCAGCTGAGAGTACTGTTATCCTGGACACCTACGAAAATCAGACACTAAAGTGTAAGGAGAAGGCAAATGAAGACTGGCATCAGGTGAGCCCTACTAAAAACGTTTTCTAACGTTCACGTATGAACTGTTGACTGTTTTCCCCTAACGTATTTTCAAGTACTACAGTATATAACACTATGTTTATCATATCATCTATATCGCTAAACTATTGAATTTTATTCTTGAAGAAATGTCTGTCAACGTGGTTACTGCCACGTATTATATTCAAAGACAGGCAGGTGTTATTGGCATTTGAATCATACAGACAGTAAAACGAAATTGCATTATTCTTGAAATAAATTTTAAAAAAGTGCTCAACATATTGACATAATACTACGTAGAACAATGCAATACTGATAATACAAAAATCATTACTTGTATGCAACTTGTGAATTAGTGTTAAGAATGGAGAGACGCAGAGCTTCTGTCTGCTCATTTTCAATTGCAAGTAAAACACTTTATAATTTATAATAAAAAGACTTTATACATTCCTCCTAGAAAGGCAGGATGGAGGCAATCCTTTTTATAGTATCGATGTCTATGTGAATGTATACTGCTCATATATACTATTTTTTGTGATCAAAGTAGTTACACTACCAGAATGGCAACTCAGATTTTATCCAGAACCACTAGCTAGCTCTCCAGTGTCTGAAATGGTCAATCGTTTCACAGACGTGGATTACCTGGTTTAAAAAGCGGTTGCTTTGATGTGTACTATGGTCAGAATGTCAGGTTCATATAAACTGCAGAAAGTGACAGATGGTGTTTTCTGAAGTGTGCTTACAGAAAGCAGAAATAAGGACTTTGCGCCAAGTCACTGCTAAGATGCTGACTTTAGCTTTATTCTTCATTGGTAGAATTGCTTTTCGTCACTGTCCATTTCCTTTAGCATTTGTTTGTCTAATTCAGATTCATTGTCCCATTGTCCCATTATCATCTCGACTCAGATGCCTCCAAACCATGCTGTTACCACTAAAATGTTTCATTGTTTTTATAAAATTTTGTTTTGGAATGCAGTGTTTTATTTTGTGTACAATACGAAAATGTCTCATAAAAGCGTTTTAAAGAAGTGCTCTGACTTGGACATCTGACCTTTAGCTAGCTGCAAATGAGCAGCAGTGATCTTTTTGGAAACCAGTGGGTTGCCCTTTGCAACAATCTTATGTCTTGTTGCTCGGTGTTCTTGTGATAATCACTCATCAACATTAGCCAATGCTGAATAAGCACCTCACAATGTATTTGGTTAAGCCATAATACACTATCAGAAACATAAACTAAGATCAGGCTTTATAGATCGTTGTTCTTTATATACAAGCAGGTGCCCATTTATACCCGATATAATTCCACTGATTGAAACACCTGTCTCTATTTTCACCTTCGGTGCAGTTGTTAATCCTAGAGGGTCGTATATTCTCGCATGTCAAATTGGATCACTATACACACGCACAACAAAATACGTTTTAATGTTTATCTCTCATTTTGGATGGGTTCTCTTTCACTCCTTATGTGTCAATTTACTTTCCCTCCGTCAATAGCTCATAATATTGCCTTATAAAAAGACTATAATGTGTCATTTATATTTAGTGCTCCAAGTGCCGCTGTTGGTCAGGCTGTGCATGTTTAAATTCACATTTGTACATCCTCCCCGTTCTCTGGTTCCATTCAGATGAAATTCCTTTGTCCCATGCTGTCCCGTGATTTTCTTTTCAGTGTTTTAAAAAAATACTAAATATTATCTTTTAGTTAGATATAGATAATCGCGTCACATTTGCATGTAGTTTACCGGGTTTATATTATGGGGACCATTTGTTCCTTTAAAGTTCGACTGTGTAGCTCCACCGTAAGCGTAATGATTTGGTTTACAGTGCTTCTGTTTGGAATTGCGTTTTTCGTGTCCGTTGCGCAGGGCCAGATACGATATTCTATTCCAGAGGAGATGGTCAAGGGATCTCTGGTGGGAAATATCTCGCAGGATCTCGGTGTGGATATTAGGAGACTAAAATCTGGCAGAGCGCGGATGTTTACAGAGGACAGTCGTGAGTACATTGGGCTGAACGTGGATAAAGGGATTTTAGTAGTGAAAGAGAGAATAGATAGAGAAGAGCTATGTGTTCAAGTATCTCCCTGCTCTTTACATTATCAACTTATTCTGGAAAATCCAGTGGATCTATATGGAATTGATGTGGAGATATTTGACATAAATGATAATGCTCCTGGATTTGACCGAAAAGAAATTACCATAGAAATACCTGAATATTTCGTCCCAGGATCAATATTTTCTTTAGATAGTGCAGACGATCCAGATGTAGGACTAAATACACTACAACGATACGCAATAAATCCAACTGATCACTTCGTTCTGAAAGAGTCATCTCTCAGTTATGGCACCAAACATATTGAGATGGTATTGAAAGCATCGTTAGATAGAGAACAGATAGAAATGCATACATTAATATTAACCGCATTTGATGGTGGCACTCCTCAAAAAACTGGAACAGTTAAGGTAACTGTCATTGTTACTGATGCAAACGACAATTCTCCCGTTTTCAGTCAACCAATTTACCGAGTGTCCTTAGCAGAGAATGTTCAGAAGGATCATGTTGTAATAAGGGTAAGTGCTAGTGACAAGGACAAAGGATCTAATGGAGATATTACATATTCGTTTTCTCAAAGAACCAAAAAAGAGGTCATGGATTTATTCATTATTGAGTCTTACACTGGGGACATCAAAGTAAAAGGTGCTTTAGATTTTGAAAAATAAAGTTCTACGAACTGAGTGTTAAAGCAATGGATAAGGGCGGACTCAGTGATAACAGTAAGGTGATAATTGAAATTACCGATGTTAATGACAATTGCCCTGTTATCAGTGTCATGTCATTTACAAATCCGACCCCAGAGGATTCAGCCCCAGAGTCTGTAATAGCCGTTTTAAATATTAAAGATATAGACTCTGGGGAAAACGGACAGATTAAATGCACAATAGATTCAGATCTGCCATTTAGCATCAAATCTTCATCCTCTCATTTTTATAGTTTAGTGACCGCTCGTATTTTAGATCGTGAATTGATTTCTGAATACAATATAACAATCACAGCTAGCGATGGAGGTTCACCATCTTTATTTACAAATAAAACAATGAGACTTAAAATTTCTGACGTCAACGATAACGCCCCTGTTTTCCAGCGTGATTTATACACATCTTATTTGACGGAAAATAATCAACTTGGAATGTCTATATTTTCAGTGACAGCTACCGATAAAGACTCTGGTAACAATGCGCATATTTCATATTTTCTAGAAGATCAGACTATCTACGGAATATCTGCTTCATCTTATGTTACAGTTAACGCAGCGAGTGGGGAGATTATGTCTGTTCGTTCTTTTGATTATGAAAAAATAAAAGAATTCCACGTTTGCGTGAAAGCTCAGGATGGAGGCACTCCACCTCTTAGTAGCAACGTGAGTGTGAAAATAATTATTCAGGACCAGAATGACAACGTGCCTC
>JAUZST010044513.1:0-26042 GCA_034779995.1 Parotocinclus haroldoi
ATATATGGGGTGTTATTGCTAGGTCTTGTAAGGGAGAATCAACTGCATAGTATGGTATATTCTTCTTCCACCAAACTTTACAGTTGATAAAAATGCAATCAGGAAGGTAACATTTCTCGTGGCAATTACCAAACCCAGACTCGTCCCTCAGACTGCATGGTTCATCATTCCACGTAACAAATTCCTCGCTGCTCCAGAGTGCAGTGCAGGTGTAATTTAGCATTTTGCTTTCTGAAGGCTCCCATGTAGCTGCTCAGCCATGAAGCTCCCAGAGGTTTGAATTCTATAGTTATTGGTGACTTTTTAATGCACTACGCCCGTCAGAGTTGCTATGGTTTCTAAACATTTGCCCTTTTCTATAATTCAACTCACAGCTGATCATGGAATATTCAGGAGAGAAGACATTTTACAGTCCGACTTAAAAATGTGGCATCCCTTTACAGTACCATGCTCGAACTCCAGGAGCTCCTTAATACAATCCGTTCTTTCATAAACGTTTGAAAACTCCGACCGCACTGCTTTTTGCTTGCTGTTGCAAGTTTTTTTTCTACCATTACTTTTCCACTACATAACCATTCAGGTGTAAGCTTTAACACAATGCATTTACTGCTCAATTCTGCACTTGCCTCTGCTTTTTTTCTGGTTAGGATTGCAGGAGGTTCAGCACCAGAGATCACAGGTGCAGACCATGGTTGTCTTGGAGGTACTGTTGTTGAGTTGATGATCCTATACCAGCGGCCCCTCCTTCAGACAAAGCTCCCTGTTGTGCTGGGCTAGCATATTAGATCACTACATTAGAATGCTGAGTATGCATTTATTACTTTTTCAATAATCCAGTAACAGTATTTGCATCATTAATTCATTTTCATGCCTGCTCAGTCCATTTCAGGGTCATGGGGGGAGTCGGGCCTCGGAGCTGTGAGGTAACGGCACAAACCACTTCTCCATTGTGATGCCCTTATCGTTCTCATCACGTCTTAACTTAGCATGAGAGAGCCGTTATCCCATGTAACAGTGTCTTTCACACACTGGCTGTATAGTGCTGTATGTTAGGGTGTGCGACTGACAAAAAAAAAAAACTTAAACCATGAAAATCTCAGTATTTCAAGGTCAGGAAACGTTCAGATACTACAACACTTTCAGCCTTTTATATAGTGAATGTCCACCAATTAAATAAAAGTTGTATTTGCATCTCACTTGCATTATAGAGCAACTTTCTTTGACTTGTCGTTTGCCTTGCTGATACTGGTTAATATAAATAAAAAAAGACATGCTTCTTTTTCATCGCTATTAGTTTTGAAATATCCCATAATATTTGTGATTTGAATTTTGAATACTTTATACTTAATATGTACACTGCCAAAGTGTTGTCTATTATTATAAATACAATCCCATATCATTTTTAAATAGTATCTCATACCGGTCGTAAAACGTTGCTCTTTGTTTAGGGTGTGTGCTTAAGAATTAAATGGAATTCACAAAAAAGCAATTAAAATGAATGACTTGATTTAATGTTAATATAGAACTACCTGACCTCAGTCCAAACAAATGGTATGATGTGATGATGAAAACTGAATGAAACCGAAACTGGAATTGTTATTGACGGTTTTAATACTGATGGTAAAAATATACACAATATACACGTGCATCGATGTAAACATTAACATTTAGAAACAATACATCACAATGAATAATACTGTAATGTGTAATGGTAAAATCAAAGTAACATTTAAACACACTCATAGCTATCCTCTATCAAGTGCACTGCCTTAACTAATTCACTAGTGTGTTCATTCCTTCACATTGTTCCAGTCCTCTGTTTTTGTTTTTTTTTTAATTCTCCTATGCTTTTATCTAAAGTCTGTTTCTTGTCTCCAAAGGAACAGCGTGGAGTCTCGGCCTTTGTTCCGCATACAGAGCAAAACACTCGATGGAGTGTATGGAGACACCCTGATTTGTACTGGCCCTGTGAGGAAACATTGTAACAGTCCAGCAACTTCATGATTTACTTTATGGTTAGAAATGCTACATTTAACCACATATCATTTGCTGAATGAGAACCAAAACAGTGATTTAATGGCATATCACTCGGGTTTGGGATCAAGGGCACTAATAACTACACAAATCTAATTGCAAAATACTTCTTAAATTGGCTTGATTTGGTTATGGATTTGAGAACTAATAGGAATTAATGGCACATACAGCTTGGCGGTCTTGCATAAGGCTGAGGGTGTATGGTTCCTTATAGAACCTTCTATAGTTCAGTCACAGATTCACACAAGGAGACTAGCTTAAAGCTACAGGGTTCATGTCCCCAATCTACTCTTGATTACTCTGGGGAAAAAAACGGTAAATACAAAGTGATCTTCTGTTTTGTAAATGTAAACTGTAAGTCAGCATTTGGGTGGGGGTGCTCCACATGTTAAGTATCACAATTTTTTTTTTTTTTTAAAACATTTGGATCTGGGTCATGCTTTAAAAATGATTAGTGCACCCCTAATATAACGTTATTAAACCAACATAATACTGAGGTTATAACACGCATTTCCCTGACTGAAACGGTGCCTTAAATGTTCCTACATACTACACCACAGGAAAGTGCACTTATGTATCATCTCTAAAGAATCAACAACATGGCAAAGAAAAAATTCTGTGACTCGTCACAGCAAGCTTAATACTGTATAATAGCTGTAATATTAGAGACAAATTTCCTATTTCTGTAAATACTGGCAATTAGGAGTGCTTAATCGAGTGCTTTCATGAAATGAATACATGAATCAGTCACACTAGTCGACCTAATCACTAAATGTAACAATGTGTTTAACACTGCTACTGCAAACCGATCGTTGTGTTCATCTTTATGATGATCCATGTTAGGGAAGTGCAAACTCATTTCCTTCATACAGCAGCCAGAGTGAAACAGAATTGCTGCTCTAACACTGGCTGGCCTAATTCAAATAGAATACTGAACGGTATTTAAAACTTGAGGCATTATGTATTCATAAATAAACGATCCATAAATGTACCTGCAGTGCATCTTAGTTTTATCTTAAAACGATACTAAAATACTGATTTAGTAAACTTCATTGGCAATAAAAATGTGTAGAAATCTCACCTGACCGTACAGGTGCAACAATACAACGAAACTCATAAGTAACACTGACAAACATACCTGGAGGTTCAGTAACACTAACTCGATGTGGTCTATGATTTGTTGAATACAACTAGTCTATATACACTGTCAGCTTTTTTTTTTTTTTAAACCTTTTAGATGAATCAACAGCTGTGGATCAGGCACACTGGGGAAATCATACAGTTATTTACTCAATAAGCAAACCAGCTTCCACTGGATCCCACTGCCTTGTAACCTAAGAGTCATGACGAGTCTTCAGCTCATGTTTCATTACCGTAGATTCCTTTCTTCAGGCGTCGTTTCCTTCCCCTGTACTCATGCCTGGGTTCTCATCAGTGACGTCGTATTTCTCCTCTAGATTGCCCCTCTCTTCTGCTGTGTTATCGGTGATGTCGTCCGTGTCTGCTGCTTCCATCACATCATCCAGATTTTGAATCGTCTCCCCCCCTAACTCTGGCTCTTCCTCTCCTCTCTCTTCTTCTTCCCCCTCCTCCTCATCATCGTCATCATATTCCTCACCAATTCTGACCACTCTTATGTCGCTCATGTCAAAGTCACCAAAATCTGTCTCTTCCTCACCATCTCTTTCTGCCTCACGTTCTTCGTCTTCCTCCTCCTCCTCCTCCTCCGCCTCACTCTCCCTCTCATCTGAGTCGAGCTGTGACGGAGGTGTCGATGAAGCCTGGTTTGTTTCCGACTGCTCGTGTCCGTCCTTCTTGCAGTAGGAGTAGCGATGGTTCATGTGTTGGGAGTAAGAGCCGGAGTGTGAGAAGCGCTTACCACATTTATCACACTGATAGGGTTTCTCTCCGGAGTGGAGGCGCGAGTGCTCGATTAGGTGGTGCTTGTGTTTGAAAGCTTTCTTACAGACGCCGCACTCGTGAGGACGCTTACCTGTGAGTGAGAACGGACGTGATTCAGGGTTGCTGGATCTCAAATAACAGCTGCATGCTTCCTAAGTGAGTATACCTCTGTCATTTTTTTAAAACTATTTTATTACATTTTCATGGGACAACATGGAGCTTACAGCTTGTATAACAGTGTAAATTTGCTGTGCCCCCAGAATAACTCAACACACAGCCATTCTAAACCGCTAGCAACAAACGTGAGTAGACCCCTAAATGAAAATGGCCAAACTGAATTACATTTTTGTGAGTGAATACTTTTAATATTTAATATTGTGTATGTACTTGGAAATGCTATATGGGATACTATTGTGTACTGGTACTGACGAAATGGCCAGTATACCTTAGTGTTTATCATACATTAATTTGTTTCATGTCAACACTGACCACCCCATACTTCCTTACTATTTAACATGGGGAACGTCCCGTTCCACATTAGAGCTGTTCAGTTCAGTCCATCCTCATCTCAAGTTCTCTTTCAAACTCTTTTATGGTGTAAGAAACCATGTTTTATGTGACAGCGCGCATACTTCCAGTTGTATATACAATGCGAGGCGGGAATTTTAGAAGAGAGCAAGTAAACAATTAACATGTGTTTCCATCCAGTACAGTTAAGCAAAGATGATGTGGACTACCACAAATAGGGGTGGCATTGAAACAAACAAAAACGGAGAAATTGAATTCTGTCAATAATCTTTGCATTCATTTAGAATTGTTTTTATTACTTTATGACCATACAGTTCGGAGACATTGGGCAGGATGAGCAGTAGCTCACCTAATGAGGGCTGAACTTTGTTGTTTGCGTGTGCGCTGGTTGCCCGATTGAGCATGATGCTGCTGTTTTTCACATCATCCCACCATTTCGGTTTCCTATCTGCTTAATCAGATAGGCTACACTCTACTTTTAATAGTCACATTAAGTCAGGCTGGCTTTTAAATCATAACTAGGGTTAGGGTTGTTTTGCTTTGGTCTGATCAGATGGAACAGATTCACGTGATTTATAGCTTGATGCGTTTTTAAAACCCTTTTACCCGAAATCTGAGCATCTTCTCAAATGGATTGGGTGATATTGTTCGGGTAGATATTATGTGCTACATACCTGTACGTAAAAGCAATCATGAAGCAACTTAGGCTGTCAAATTTCATGGTACCTGTGTGTTCGTATTTGTGTCTTAGCAAAGAACTGCTCTTCTGGAAGATCTTGTCACACAAATCACAAGCATACTGGCCTCCCTGGATCTTCCTCCGCTTCCTGTTGGGGGACAGGTTGCTGTCACTCAGCCCTTCCCACTCAGACACTGATTCACCTCCAGCATCAGTCTTGTCCTGAAGGATGAGTCGACAGTGGTTAGTTAATAACCCCTCTGATCTTTTTAGTTCCATCTAAATGCAAATATGTGTAATCGATGTGCACTGCTCACAAATAGTAGGGAATATTTTCATGAGCAGTATATATACACAGCACCTGCATGTAAAGCTACAGCGTCTTTGTAAAGTCATGGCCAAAAGTTTTTTGTTTTCCACACGGGTTGCTGCCTTCTGCTAGATGTTTCTATGGTATAATCAAGTACAATTATAAGCATTCCGTACATTTTTCTACATCTTTTTTACTTTTTATTGACAAATACATCCAGGCTTCACATTGGCATGCTGAATATTAGCTTCTGGACAGAATTTGAATGATGGCAACCCATTATTATGTAATCAGTGATTGGAGATTACTCGTTTCAGGGTTTTGTTTGTCCACCCTCTTTTTGAGGGCCAATCGCAAGTTCTCAATGGGATTGAGATCTGGGGAATTTCCTGGTAATGGGCCAAACATTTCAATGTTTCGTTTAATTGGTTATCACTTTTGCCTTGATCCATCATGGTGAAAAAAACATTGAATGAACATTGACAAACATTCATCTCCAGATGGCTCCTGGATCACTGGGAGAAGTTGCTCCTGGAGGCTGTTTTTGAGATATCACTGTTAGTATGACACAGGACTCAAGGTAGTTCAAGGGACCATCATTTTTTCAGATGTTCCAAATAGTTTGAAGGAGGCTTTATCAGAGAAAACAACTTGACCCCAATCCTCTGCAGTCCCAGTCTCTGTACTCTATACTGCAGGATGTCAGTTTGTCCTTCATGTTTTTCTTGGAGAAAAGTGACTTCTTTGTTTCCCTTCTTGACACCAAGACATCATCCAAAAGCCTCCATCTTACTGTGGGTTCAGATGCCCTCACACCTGCCCTCTGCCATTCCTGATCAAACTCTACACTGGTGGGGACCCAATCTCCTAACTGCATCCTCTTTCAGAAATGGTCCTGATGCTTGCTTGACTTTCTTGGGCACCCTGAAGCCTTCTTCACACCTGGAAGTTTTTGATGATTGGATAAATGGTGTTTATCGGGGCTCTATCTTACACGCAGCAACGTCTTTGCCCGTGAAACCCTTTTGATGTAATGCATTGACGGCTGCATGTGTTTTCTCTGAGATAACCATGATTAACGGAAGAAAACTTAAAAGCACCCATACCTTTTTAAAGCAACCAGTCTGTTCTTCTAATCAGCATGACCGAGTGATCAGTTGTCTTGTTCTCGTTAACATTTTCTCCTGAGCTAACGAGATCATCACTGAAATGATGTTAGCAGGTTATGTAAGGCTGAAATGCCGTGCCTGGATGCAATAATTTTTTTGATAAGGTCACTTTTTTTATTGCAGGGAATGACTCTCAGTCTAGAGTTAATACAAATTGCCACCATAAATACTGATGCAGCATGCTTTGTGAAAACCCAAATTTGTGCCATGCTCAAAACGTTTGGCCACAACTGTACACCCAAATCGTATTGCACTAATTCAGATTCCCTTTTCCAGACGAGGCAGAGACTTGCCTATATGGGCTTTGCTGCTTCGCATTTGGTGCTGGAGAGAGCTTATCTATTGTTTGGTGACAATGTTCACGTAATTATTTGCATGAGCCAAGGCTTATGACAAGGCTTATATCTGATAATATTAAACATTGTTTGATTCATCGGAACATAAAGACAAGAAAAAGACTGACCCAAGACTACCTATACTGACCACCTTACACCAACTGAAATGACACAACTCCAGCAAGGCTCTCATGATTGTATTCTGACTGAAGGTTGTGTGCAACTGCGAAGTGCAAAATTATTGCTGTAAAGCCAGTAAAAGAAAATGCACTTATAAAAATCTATGCCAACCATTGCTTATTAGGAAAAGCTGGAAACAGGGAAATCCACTTAGGCTATAGTTTTCTCTACAGAAAGAGAAAATTATGAAAAGATCTTTGATAGATGAAAGATGTTTGATATTTAACTCAGCTGTGAAATCAACACCCTGGGTGTTCAAAAATCTTCGTTTTGTTTTGTTTTGCTTAGCTTTTTTTTAAGGGATTAGTCATTGCTAATCTCCCACACTTGATGTAGCCCACCAAAGGCCTGAAATGAACTAGGAGTTGTTACCGTTAAAGATCTATATTTAGCTTTCCTGAGCCCTAAAGTAAATGGGTGAAAAAATCTGCTCCAAAAAAAACAGCTGAATATCACGCAGGCGTAACCGTTTTTTTTCTGTCAGGCCAACTGCAGCTTTTCTGAAATTTACAAATCCCACTATTGGTTATTAAGAGAAAAGGTCAGGTCTTTGAAACAGCTGGTGATACTGACAGTTTGTAAGGACCTGGAAGACTCTAATCCTCTTCAAACTGATGCTGTGATTAACAGTTCTCAAAGACCCACCTTTCAAAACTATCAGTCGAATTCAATAATTCAAAATAAGAGCTCAATCCTTAAAAAAAAAAAAAAAACATTAACCAGAAGACTGTCCAATACAGGTTTACTGTGTAGAAGTAATTTAAAAAAAAACAGATGTTTGTGGCAGAATATGGAACGTTTGAATCAAAGTTATTCAGTAGAGTTACATGGTGACAGTCCAGAGAGATGTCTTTGAAGTTCTGGAGAGAACTGTGTTCTGGTGAGCTGATTCACTGTGAAAAGTCAGTGCACCCTTTGCACTGCTGATTGGAAAGGCTTCCCACAATTGAATAGTTAGAGCGTAACAATCAAATTATTTTTCAAATCCTCCATTTTTTTTCCTGACACTGTGAAGACCACCAAGATGTGATTTGATAAGTCGATCAGGCTCTTAGAGTTTGGATTTTGAACCCTATTAAGAATACAGAATTTGGTCTTTTAGATTAACCACAAACTAACTGGGAACATGTTTCAGCGCTTGAACTCATCATTGGATGGAACAATCAGGTTTGCATTTCAGAGTTGCAAACAACCTTCAATCAGACTAAAATCACGAGAGCCTTGCGGGAGTTGTCATTTCAGTCGTTAGATGGTCAGTATAGGTAATCTTTTTCTTGGCTTCTGATAACGGCAAGAATGTTTTTATGTTAATCCTTTGCCCATGAATATTTGTTTTGGCTCATCTGTAAATTTACCCACAAGACTTCAACATTTAAGGAAACAGGAACCCTATCCTGTACTAATTTCATGACCAGTTATTTGCTGTTGAGGCGATTAGAAGTTATTCTATTTTGCCTAGGACTGCAGAGAGTCACAAACTATATTTGCAGATAGTAGTAAAAATCAGTAGCATCCTCACAAAGGGCCTCAGTATCATTATCAGTGGTATGTATATGTAGAAGCTACAAATGTCATCATGGATGATCTATACACTTGTAACTAAACTACTCAAACTGAGCTTTACATTTCTGGAAACAAATCCGTCCCTCCCCTTTTGATTGTGCTGAAGAATTTTTGGATCACACCTTTAGAGAATACAAGAAACTCTTTAGTAGTTTAGGAAAGCCAGACAGAGTCCTCTGCTCAAGTTCATAACCTCACCTGGTAATACGGTTATCTCATTTATGACATCAGGAGATTGTGTGCATTAACAGGTGCTTGTCCAGTTTATTATTGTATCAAGGCTTTATTATACTGGAACGCACTGGTGTTCCAACCTCTAAGAACCCTGTACCTGATTCAGAACGCAGCAGCACATCTGGTTTATGTATGTATAAACTATTTTGACAGGGGCAGCTGATGTTGTGTTCCCTGCTCGGGTACATTTGTGCTGTGCTTAAGCCCATCTCTTCAAGTGGGCCTGAATATGGTCCAGAGTTCCACATCCAGGCATGGTACAGAGAGAGAGGGAGATATTGCTCCAGTTCAGGTATCTCAAAAGTCTGGTCTTATGGCCAAATATCCGGCCTGCATGAGAAGACATTATTTAGTATCCTGTTAGCACAGTGCAAATTGTTCTTTCTTACACCCGATGGCAGCAGTAGTATGTAAAGCCATTTATTCAAGTGATCTTAAATAAAATAAATAAAGTACCAAAATTAGTCATGTGACTTGAGAAGGGTAAAACTTTTTTTTTGATTGAGTTGGGTAATGCATAGCAACTGAGTAATAAAATACAAAACATTGAAAATGACATAAGAAATACTGACAGAAGATACTTCTGATGTTTCATAGATGCATTATGCATACGTGTTTTAAAGAAAATTTGTAGCCAAAATAATCGGTATTAAGTTGCTGTATTTTCACCTTTGACATCCTGCTGCAGTTATAGTTCGAAAGATAAATTCAAAAGTTAAAATAACTATGAATTGTTCTGAACGTTTGTGTGTAGTTCATACTATTTTTGGGAAGAGAAAGCAGCCCTTAGGGATTTAAATATGGTCCCCTTATATAAATAAGCTCTGGTCTCTTGTTTCTTTTTTTAAGAGGGTTAACATAGATTGTGTTGTATGGTGGCTGTAGCATGTTTGTGCTAGAAAGCACATGTGTAAGACTTTCTGGGTAAATGCTGGTACTGTGGGTATGAATGACAGGTCTTTATTGTATTCTATTTTACTGTTGTATGTATGTTATTACTGTGTTATTATAACTGGCATTTTGAAATGTTTTGACTGTGAAGAATGTGGTAATATTAGATTTGTGCAAGTCCTACGCATTCTTACCTGACAGCTGTCGAGTACCACTGTTCCCTGTGAGTCTGTGGATGCTGGTGTGGCTATTGTGTTAGCTTTGTTGCTGACAGAAATGTTGCTGTTGGTAGTCGGGGTGGCATAGGTGTAGGACAACTGGGGGATGAGGATGGTGCGTTGTTTTGTGGATATAGCAGCCCCGAGATGGGGAATGCCACCAGGTTCCGCTATGGCAACCAGCGTCGGCAAAGGTGTAGCTATGATGTTGATCGGCCCTGTGGCAGACTGTGCCACATAAATGGTGTTTCCAGGTAATGTGTTCTTTTTAAAACACGTCAGATTGAGTGGCTCTTCTTGCGCAGGGACAGGTGGCTTGGTAGCAGGCGTTCGTGTGGTCACTGAGGCATTACCATCAAAAGAGGAGGACTTTGGGAGCGAGAGGTCTAAAGGTTCAGCCTGACCATCATCCTCCTCTTCTGGTTCCTCTGTTTTTACGATGATCAGGTCATTTGTAGAGAGGTTAAGAGGGGATGGAAGATTACTGCTCTGGCCAAGTAATGCCACCTCGTGGGTTTCCTCTGGAGTGTTGTGGGGTTGTGTCTCGACACAGCGCTCTGCTTGAGAGTTTGAGAGAATCTGTGGAGGATGGAGAAAAATTTGTAAATATGTTAAGACTTTTATTTGACATGCAGAACCTTCTAACTTAACCTAGAAGTGTAAGGATGCATCGTGTCATGTAAAAATGTCAAAATGCATCCATTGTATAATGGGAGTATGATTGCTACCAGGGGGTGCATAAATAAATAAATGTATGTGTGTGTATATATATATATGTGTGTGTGTTCCTTAGAAATAAGATAGGAATGTGGTGACGATATTGTGAAACCACAATAGAACAATTTGTTTAAAAATAAAACCTGTGATTTTAGTTTTTCTTTTTCCATTCTTTTTAATATTATTTTCTTTTAATCTAAAACCTTATCAAAATGTGGAGTTTTGCATTGTTTACACTTTAGAAATAAGAAAGTACTGTATTTTATCAAATGTAAATCTAATTGTGAAGTGTGATCGATTATTGTATTATTATTATTATTGTTAAAATTCAGTTTATTGGCTAACTATCCAATAAGAGGCTTGAATGTCTAAATCACACATCTTTTTTTAGAGGGTACCAGAACCAAATATGGTTAGTACTTAGCATCTCTAAAGGTCTAAAAGTTCAGTATTCCATGCTCACCTGCTGATGGTTTTTGGCATTCGCAGGTGGTTGGAGTGATATCTTCTTAGAGTGCATCTTTTGAAACCACCTGCTGACCACATCCAGGGACAGCCCAACAGACTCTGCGATCTGAGATAGCTGCTCTTCACTGGGCTGTGAGTCTTTGCTGTATGCTTTGAGGAGGGGCAGGAGACTCTTGAGTGGAGGGTTGTTATCATCATCATCATCATCATCATCATCATCTTCCCCCAGCAGAGAAGAGAGAGATGTGCCAGGACCTTGTTCATCACTGTTGAGGAGGTTGAGGATATCAATGCTGCTGCGGCTGTTGTCACAAAAAAGACATGTGGCGTAATTATGGAAACCATCACCACAAGCAACGCCGCTGTGCACTGTCGCTGAGCCGCTCTTCACAGTCATTACATCTTCCTCTCGTTCCTTCCGTCTCTCTTCCTGTGAATATCCTTCAGTTTCTGTCTGCATTTCGGAATCGGTCTGAGCTGGGGATCTGGGCTCAGTTTTGATCTGAATCCCCTCTAGCAGAGCAGTGCTGAGGTCTTCAGGTTGACTGTTGGACATACTGGTCTCTTCTGCAGCCTGGTTCAGCTCAGCAGGTGGGCTTTGATCTGTTTCTGTGTCAGTCTGTTCGGGGTTTGATTTCTGCTCCGTAGTTCTGCTCACCAAGGTTGGAGTCACTTGGGTGGATGAACTTATAGCAGCTAACTGTCTCACCACCAGACTCTGAGACCCATCAGCAGTCCTCAGGAGCAGCAGTGTTGGCTGTGTGTTCTTTGTCTGTGCCGGAACCAGCTTTGTTACCTTAATGATGGATGGTGCTTTATTAGGAACTGCTGTCTGGGTGGGTTTGAGGACATTCACCTGTGGAGGCCCTGGCTTAGTGATAGTTGGCATTTGAGTCGGGGTGCCATTTGGTTGTGCTGCTTTAATCGGTACGACCTTTGGCGACTCTGCAATGCCAACTTGTACCACCTTGGGTAGTTGTGTTGAATTCACATGCACCACCTTTGGTGCTGCCACGTTTGCCTCTAACACTTTTCCTTGTGCAGTTGTATCTACAGCCACTGTAGGTTGTGTCGTGTTCATTTTGGATGCGCTGCTTTTTGGGTCCACGTTGTAGTTGATGATAAATTTGGTGTTTCCATCCTGATCCAGTACAGGCAAAGAGATCGCAGATATTACCTGTGCCTGCGGTTGGGGTGCTTGCATAACCACCGCCTGTGGTTGTGGTTGCACTTGATTAACCACCTTGGTGCTGGCGCCGTTGACAGTCGAGCTAGCCACAACCTGTCGGACCACGTTGCCATCCAGTGCTGCTTTCAGGACGTTCTGCAGATCGCTTAGGTTGATGCTGATTGGTTGGACTAGTCCCATCGTCGGTACCACCAAGGTCTGTACCACACCCTGGGGGATGGCAGTCTGAATTGGAATTGCACACCCATTATTATTATTATTATTAGTAGTAGTAGTAGTTGTTGTAGTAGTAGTGGTGGTGGTGCTGGTGCTGCTGGTGTTAGTGGTTGAAACAACTGGAGTAGGTTTGACAGGTTTGAGTTCATGTTCAACAGGCTCTTGTTTAATTTGCTTAGGAGGGAGCTGCTCCTGTAAAGGTTTGTTGTCAATGTCCACTTTCTCCCTCAAGAGGATGCGTGTAGGGCGAGTCAGAGTGAGGGCTGCTTTGACTCCTGGGATGCGAGACAAGCTGTTGACATCAGGGGGAGTTGCCACGCACTTCTTACTGCTGATGTGAGAACTGTAGGACCCGGAGTGTGAGAAACGCTTTTTACAGTTAGAGCACTCATATGGCTTCTCACCTAGATAGAAAAGAGGACAATACGGTTATAACTGAAATAAGACAGAACTTTAGTTTAGTTGTCCTTCACTTTTGTTGCACTCATAATACAACCACCGATGCACAGAAATATTAGTCTCATATGTTTCTTGGTTTGTTTTTGGCTGCCCTTTCGATAAGTGTGAAGGTGTGAGAACTGCTGACTATGTGAAATTATTTCATGAGCTCTAAAGATATTTCATGGACACTTTGAGGTGCAAATGCTCGTTATCGCAAATATCTATGAGCAACTTAACGAGTTATGCAGACATGGTCGAGATGACCTGCCGCTGTTCGAACCAAGAATCAGAAGTGACGCTGAACATCGCTTGGCTGATCTGGATATTTCAGAAACTGCTGATCTACTGGGATTTTACTGGGACCTCTAGAGTTTACAGAGAAAAAGAAAATATTCAAATGAGTGGATGTGTGACCACTTTTAAAAACCAGGGTATTGAGCATTAAAGCAGAACGGTGCTCCTGTCAGCTAAGAAAAAGCTATCAAAGCTATATTTGAAATAAGCTGGCCTATATTAGACGATAAAAGATGTAACATAAAATGAAAACATAGCCAGGTCTGATGAGCCTGTGCCATTTGTGCCGCATCACTCGGATGTTTGGGTCAGAATTTGGCGTATACAACATAAGCGTAACATACAACATAAACACTGTATCACTTGTATAATGGTGTAAGTAACCGTTAAAACCAATGGAGCACTGTTTAAACACCTCAGCATACCCGAGTATTGTCTCTGCCATGTCCTTTCTAACCGTATCAGGTTTTCTAAACATGAAAATGAGTTCCCTGTGCTCCGCTAGCCCTCCACAATCACCAAATTTTAGTCCAATAGAGCACCTCTGACATTAAGTGCCATTGGAGATTCACACCCTGGATGTGCAGTTAATAAATCAGCAACTATGAAATGCTTTAATATCAATATGGACCGAAATCTCTGAGGAATGTTTGCCGCACCTTGATGAGAACGCGGCAAACGTGGTATTGGCAAGGTGTGCCTAATAAAGTTGCATGGTGTATAATCACTGTTATATGTGATGTATCAATAATACAATTTTGTTACTCCGTTGTTTATATTATGCGAATGAAAACTTTTGAAATGAAACCAATTTTCAGCTGTGTTCATAATATCAGTTTCAGCCAAATTTTATCTACCCAGCCTTTAGAAAACGGGTGTGGGTGAGATAACGTAAACCACCTTCTCCTCTACGCCCCCACCCCACATTTTCCATTTTTAACAAGACATGACGGAATGTCCAGATAGCAAAGATGTTCTACAGTGCTGTGTGTACAATTAGTATAACTTCCCAGTGTGATAACCAAATACCACTGACTCACCGCTGTGGATGCGCAGGTGTTCCTTCAGGTGATGTTTGTATTTAAAGGCCTTTGAACACTCAGTGCACTTAAACTTCCTGTTTCCTCCTGCCTGTGACGCCGTACGCTGGAAAAAGAGATATATAAACAAATATCTGGGATTTTACTTTGTACCACTTTATGTAACATCGCATGGTACCTGAACAAAAGCAGGCCATACAATGGGCAAGAATAATGACCTGAATGACTTTTATAAGAGACAAAACTGAGTGCTTTCATTCTTTACATTCTTGCCATTATTATAAATCAATTATTCTTTCATTCTCTTTCTTTTAGGTGTGTGTGTGTATATATACACACATACACACACACGTTCGTTCAGCAGATCAAAGACAACCAGAACTGTCTCAGAAATCAACTGCCGTAATTCCAAAGTTACACAAAAGCTTTTGTTGTTCGTCATAGGTAACAGAAGATGGAGTTAACGATTCTGAAAAGTCCCCAAAGTATCACCCTACATGCCTATATTTTGAATTGAGTATATATGTGTAGCCTATTTAACAGGTTTGCACCGTTTAACATTCATCCGATCAACGTCAGTTTTTCTTTAACGATGACGTCTTAAAAAAAAATCTCCTATTACATTCATGTCTAAATGACAGAAAACTAGTATGACTGAACCATTACTGACACCTGGCTAATTTAGTTATAAGCCAAGTTAAGAATACCTGAATAACAGACAATACAGTGTTACACTAAATATGATGGCACTAGGATGCACTGTGGGAAGAAAATGCTCCAGTGGAGGGAGTGTGAAGTCATGAGCTTGAGCATTCATGCTATTTTGACACCTCACACTTACTGACACTGCTACAGACCTGGTGGTTTTCATGTTTTGGCTGAATGGTGCATCAGGTATAAAATTTGAGGATACACTGTTACTACTGGGTGTCCACACCACAGCAGAGAGGATGTATAAGAGGGTACCTGTTCTTTTCCGTTTTTGTGAGCCGTCATATGCCGGTCGAGCTGCGTGCGGTAGGTGAAGGTGTAGCTGCAGAGGGAGCAGCTGAAGTCATCCTCACTTTTCTCATGGCGCAGTTTAATGTGCTCCTTCAGCGAAGTGTGCCGCTTGTAACCACGAGAACAGTACGGACACGTGTGAAGCTGAGAGAACTCATCAGGTGTTCCTGAAACAGAATGGAGGTTTCTTACAGAGCTCTGGAGAGAGAAATGTGTTTCTTATTACTGACAGAACATTTCGGAGGAATTGTTAGGTCAGTAAGAAAGAGAGAGAGAGGGATGCTTAATCAGTAATCAGTACCGTTCTCGTCATGAACTCCTCTCTCTGGCGTGCTTTCATCCTTGTTTGGTTCCTCTGAATAAATACTGCTGTTCTGTGTTGTTTCGTTTGTCTGACCTTCTTCATCAGTTACACACTCTTCTTTTGTAGAAATCAACAGAAAAGTGGAACAGTGGACACACGATTATTGCAAAATTAGTGCTACATAAAAAGAAAAACAAGACTAGCATACAGAGTATATATATGTGTATATATGTGTATATATAACATATACATATATATATATATATACATACATACACATGCACACATATATATATATAAAACATATACATATATATAACATATACATATATATATAACATATACATACATATATATATATATATACACACACACACATTTTTATTATTATTTATTTATTTACTTGGCTCACAAAAATTGGATTTCCTATAATGAAATATCCCCTAATTTTTGTATACCCATTGAACACAGCATGAAATCAGTTGTGTGCTCTATGCGCTAGTCTTTCTTTTTTTAGATTTGTCTATAATTAAATATACATTTACTGAAGTTGGGAAAGTATGGAGTCACATTCTTCCTTTCCAAATTCTTACAGCATTTTCCATTACAAACAGTACCCTTTGTAATGTGTGCAGTATGTGGTTTTGCATTGTCTTCTTGAAAAAAGCATAAGCGTGGAAAAGAGGACGTCTTGGAGGCAGCGTACGTTGCGCTAAGATCTCAATGTACTTTGTTTCCATCCTTGAAATGTAAACGCCCTTCTATATCAAGCTCACTGAGACAACTCTGTTTCATGATAGACACAAGCTATTGGACTGCTGACACCAATCCAATATCTGAAATACTGATTTGTCTCGTCAAAATACACATTTCCACTGTGTGAAGGTTCATCCTAGATGATTCTGAGCCCAGTGAAGTAGACCCCACTTCTGGACATTGTTAACACGAGGCACCTTTTTTGCACAGTCATGTTTTAAGTGCTATTTGTGAATGTAACTCTGTACTATAGTGCTTGACAACAGTTTGATGAAGTAACCCCTTGTGCATGTGGTTCTATTGGAAAGTACAGGTAGTTCAGTTTAGGCTTGACCTTTACCCTTTATGCACTAACATTTCTCCTAATTCCTTAACTTGTTTACTTGTATTACGCCTTCTAGAGGTAGAAGTATGCAAATTCTTCCAGTCTTTCTTTGAGGAACATTGCTTTTAAACATTTCAATAATTTGCCGACACATTTGATGACAAATGCTCAAATATTATCTGCCCATCTCTGCTCATCAAAGATACTGCATTACCAGTTTGAATTATTATTTTTAATCATCACTAGCCCTACATTTTGACAGGTGTTATAGTCCTGAAATGCAGGAATGAATATTTAATTTTTTAAAAATGAAAACAGAAATATAAATAATATATTTTGGGCCTACAAATTCATGAAAGGCCAACTAATGTAAGATACACTGCATTTTCCCCATGCTTTCATCTGAGTTGTGAGATTATTTACTGACAAACACCTGAGTATTAGTCACTGTGGCGTATACCACAACAGCTTACAATGCGTTGCAACAAAATAAATATACGCTAACTCCCAGGCAAGGTGTTTTCCTCATAGAATTGCATAATGCCACATTTTTGTACAAGGGTGGACTGCGGTGAGGCACTGGTTAAGGAACTGGAATTGGACCAGAAGGTCCAGGGTTTAAGCCCCAACACTGCCAAGCTGCCACAGAAGACCATTTCTAAACTGAAACCCAGTATAAATGTGGATAAGGAAAATACCCATTTCCTACCTTTAACCCTTATTTCCTGTATCATAGCGTCTGGCCCCAGGTCACCATCTGCACACAAGCGAGACGAGTTATCTCTTCCTCGATTTGATCATATTATTGATCTTACTGTTTTAATCAAACTGTTGTTCGCTCACCGTCCTGTTTGTGTCTGTTGTATCGCTGCCTTGCGGCACCGAGCTGGAATACTGACGGCTTTTCTTCTGGAGTGTCTGGAATACTGTCCTCCTCCACGATGTGGAGTTTATCTTCATCATCAGAGTCGGATGCTGCTTCTGACACATTTGAGAAACTTCTCACTGCAGAGAGAGAATTCAATTATTTAACTGAAATGAACTGAGATTGACCCACGTCCCATTTCCTAATAGCATCATCACAGGAGCCTAGATTGAAGTAATGCTCTGCGCTCCCCTAGCCATTACGACTGTGGGTTCTAACTACAACTCAAGGTGCTCCAGGCATTAAATCATTTCGGTTTCTCTGTATCTCGAGCTGGACTATAGAATACTACAGCATTTTACTTACTGCATGTGAAGTCTATGTGCAAATGTAAATATAAATTCCTTTATTTTCGTTTTTAATACTTATATTAAAGTATATCCACTGAGCTGAGCAGCAGCTCTCTCAGTCCACCAACGGACCATCAATACATTATCCAATAAATTACATGTTTTATTAAAATCAGAAGGAAAATGATTGAATTACATTGTGACTGGTTTTCTGTGTCTCGGGTGTGAAATACTTAGGTAATTATGTAAACGTACTTTTTATTCCAACTTTCCCATAAATGTGCCAAACCACAGACCTCATACAGTGCTCCGAAATAAATCTCCATTCATATTAAAAAGATGGTGCAAACGTGAGCAAAACCCTGTAGAACCCAAAGCATAAAATATCTAGGGGTCATACTGTAAGAAGTACTGTTTTATTCTCTTTTCTGTTTGTTTTACCACCAAATTACTTGTAAAACCACCAGAAATTGGTAGCAGTGATTTAGCTAAAGGTATTAATTGGTTTGCTCCCAAGAATAACAATAAATTAGGGGGGAAAAAAAACTTTAAAGTTGATTCAGTAACAATCCGTTAAAATTTCAGATGGAGCAGCTGGAAAATCCATCACTGGAGCCCTGTCTGTCTGGATGTGATCCAAACCTGATTTCTTTGTGTGTGTGTGTGTGTGTGTGTGTGTGTGTGTGTGTGTGTGTGTCAGTAGTACACATAATCTAATTCCTACAGCTACTTCCTGTAACCAGTGAGGTGGAGTGAGAAGGAGCTCAGGCAGGATGTGGAGAGTAACCTGAGAGTAGATAGATTTAAATATTCAATGTTTTACCTTTGTATTAATCAGAAATCACGTGTTAGCCTTTCTTTACCTACACCTTAATAAAATAAAAAAGGTTTTTCCTCAGTACCAGCAGAACCACAATGTCACATTACCCTTCCGTACTAATTGATTTTCCCATGAAGCAAAAGATTAAGGCTTCTCTGTTAGCTCTGTGTACACAAGTCTTACCTCATGGCTACATCAGAACCATTTCCAGCCGCCCCTTCCCCGCTCTGTATCTCTTTCCTTACTTCTTTGTCTGAAATGTCTCAGCACACTCCATTCCAAGCAACTACACATGCAGTCGAGTCGAGTTGCAAACTATTTCACTTTTTCACAGGACCCACACCGAGTGGCCACTTCCTTTATTACCACATTATCTACATTACATTGGGAAAATTGATTGACTTTCAAAAACTGCCAGCCTTCTGGTGTTTTCTCATGCACTGGTATCAAGAGTCAAGAATGGTGTGATCAAGAAAAACAAAAAAAAAATTATTTTCCATATTTCTATTGCAATACACTGATCGACCAGAATTTGGGAGAAGAAGCATGAATGGATGGACTGACCTAAACATGACATCACCCTATGGCAGGAGGACACTTTCAGCAGGACAATGCTCCATGCCCCTTGTATTTGTTATGGATTGGTTCCAGGAATATGACAGTGAGTTTTCCTTGCTTTCACGGCCTTCACAGTTCACAGATCATAACCCTATAGAGCATCTCTGAGAGAGGTGGAACAATACCAACAGTGCATTGTACAGCACAAGTGTGCCCAACCTCACAGTCATGTTCCAAAATATAGTAGAACGCTTTCTCAAAAGACCACGTCTATTCTTACCTTATGCAGTGTAATACTGTAAAAGAGCATGACTAAATCCATTTCTACTTTACTGAACAGAACAAATGATTCATATTCAGCATGGCTGAATCGACTGGACAAATAAATGTTTGAGCATAAAGTTACCAAAAGGAAGTGATGCAAAATCAGTGTGTTAAAGGCAGAAGAGCTACTTTAAGTTCCTTTTTTAGATCTCGCTCTCTGATGAAGAAATTTTACATACGTGTTTGTAAGGTTCTAGATTTGTCAGGTAGGCATTAAGATTAGTAACTGTCAGTCGTACGATATACACAAAATGGACAAACTGTGCTGGGACACGCCTCTTAATTATTTAAGTCAGGTGTTTCATTCAGTTTCCGTGTGTAAAATCATGCGTCTAGCCATGCAGTCTGCAAGCATTTCTGAAAGAATGGATCAGTGACTGAATTCTAGCATGGTGCTGCAATAGTTAGTCTGAAAGTCAGTTCATGAGATATCTTCCCGTCTAAATATTTCATGATCAACAGTGAGTGGTATTACTGTAAAATAGAAGGATTTAAGGTTGGTAAGTGAAATCAAACCATGTAGCCATACAATCTCAATAGATAATCTTTGATAAAGACTAGATTGTGCTTGTCCTACGCTTCTAAAAAGTGACTCCAGAACTATTCCCTCAGAGATCATAAAAAGCATCTTCATGGTTAATTAGATAGATTAATTTCAGTACAATAGTTAGCATAATAACCCTACTTATTCTGGTCACAAGCATAGACCCTAAATGAGTCAACAGTCCAGCTCAGTACTGGGTAGGGTTCTGTGATCTTCCCATCCATCCTGTTCAGCCAAATTGTGCCTGTTTGATGCCCGCCTGGTTGCAAATCTCCATAAGTACTCAAACCCATGTCAGCGTTGGTGGGTTAGCTACTTGCCATTGAGCACAAGTATAAAAATAGTTTAAATGGAGCCGGGTTAAGTGTCACGTGTACGCACCATTGGCTATGCCTGAGAGAGGGGAGATGTAGAGATGTGGAGAGATCATCCCTCATCCTTGCAACAGTTATCCCTACCCTGCCACTGAAGCAATGCTTTTGCCTGTGCCCTGCATTCTCGAGTGACAAACTCAGAGCTCCCAGACCCTGACCAAGAAACATAATATCATATAATCTCATTATAAATAAAGAACTAATTAGTTTTGCTCAAAGCCTTACTGTCAAAATACAACAAAGGCCTTTTTAGTGCCAATGAAAGAGTGCGTTTGTGTCCATGGTAACAAATATTTCCCTTCAATGAGATGATTTGGTTTGTTATAAACTGCACCTGATGCCTTTCCAGCAAATGCACACTCCATTTGCCCAAATAGCCCAAAATTACTACGGCTTGGAAAGGCGCAACTGTAGTAACGATACTTTATAGAGAACACAGGAGTATCATCACAAAGTGTCACACAGATAAAGTGGCTACACTTTTACATTTGATTTTGATCGGATGTTACATTGTGCGCTAAAATAAAGAGAACAGCTGAGTAAACATGCACACGACTGACAAACATGTCATGTGTTTCTGCAGTGCTGAATCCAATTTCCTAAGTAAGAAATGAAACTACATAAAAGGTTTATAAGCATGTTGCGCTGAATTGCCTCCTGGAACAACATCACTGGAATGGCTGCTTTCTAAGCTTATAACAGTTCAGCCTTCCTAGGTAAAATAAGCCATGTCAGGTAAGACTGCCAGGTCAGGTACTGATATTGTAAAATAAGCCCTGACTCACCAGAGCCATTCATCACAAAAGGTACAGATGTAGTCAATACATTCGGAAACAAATGCATATATACCAATTTGGAGTATTTTAATAGCATTTCCAAGGTTATAAAATGGACAGAATTAAAGCCAACTTTTGCTAATACTTGCTTGCATAACATTTGGCAACATTGACAGCCTCCGACAGTTTTTTGCAGCCATCTGTGAGCATTGTGCACATGCTGGTAGTTCCTCTCTGCCACTGGACTTTCAGGTTTCCTTTCCCCATAGCAGATTTCAGGTTTCTTCAAAGATTTGCAATTGGATTAAGATCAGGGCACGTGCTGGCTATTCTTGTGCACTTCTGAACAATCCGATCCGGAGCACATTTTGCTCTAAAACTATTAATTCAAATGTCTTTAACTAAGCCTGAAGTTCTCTAAGTGTGGCACACTATTTCTTTGGCACAAAGCCAACGTTCTTAGGGTTCTCTCATTAGTTTTTCTTTTTCCTCCATGCTGTAAAAGGATCTTGACTGTTGAAGAGGGGCAGCATGTTGGCTTGGTGGGTAACACTGCCACCTCATAGCAAGACGGTCATTAGTTCAATCACAAGGTGGGGCATCCTTGGTCCTTTCTGTGTGGAGTCTGCATGTCCTCCCTGTGGATTTTTGGTTTCTTCCCACAGTCCAAAGACATGCATGTTTGGTTAATTAATTACTCTAAATTGGCACCGACTTGAGTTTATACATATATCACTAGTCTTGAGATGACCTTGTGTATGGATATAACCTTATGTATGTAGCTGAAATGACCACTGACGCTGATAGCGACGTCAAATAAACTGTTCCAGGTATAGTAAACGTCGACTACATTTCACACACTTGAAGCTGGGATGCCAAAGTTTATCCTTTAGACGGCAAGTGCTTGGCAATAATAGCATTTCTCCTGCCTTTGCCATTGTAAGCAAGGAACAAATAAGAAAAATAAAAAAATAGTACCAAAATACTATTTATAGGCTAATTAAAGTAATTTGAGCACTGAAAATGTGGGGACAGGTGACTAAGTTCTACCTAATCAATGGTTAGTCTGATTTTGTTTCAAACTAAACTATAATGGTATCCCGGCATTATTTTCAGTTCTGAATCCTTTTTACCCACAAAGTTATTTTTGACTTTTTTCTGTATTAAACATATGAGCTTATAGAAATACAAGAAGCACATCATTAGCACAACATTAATTTACATGGTGTAATTAATATTCAGGGGTTGTGCAAATTCACAATCTATAATGATTTGGGACAAAGATGAGATTTGAGCATTTGTTCACAGGTCCAATCCAATTATGCTTCAAATCAAGATCATTCTAGACAGCTTTTACACAAACCAGAGAACAAATAAGTCAATCTGCTGAAGCTGTGTGTAGTAATCTGAGAGCTCTGAGTCACCACACACTTTTTTCCTGCTTCTGACCAGTCACTGAAACTACCACATGCTCTTTTAGTTCATTTGTGATCTTCTTAAGCAGGTTTAGCTTTGCATAACATTTACAGAATATAGCAGACACCCTTACCCAGAGTGACCTGACCTGAGATGTCAAGTCTGAGATGACCAATTTCTGGTCAGAATTTAAAGTCACAACCTTCTGATTAGCAGTCCAGAGCCCTAACCACCTAGCCACCATTGCTTAACCTTCAGATTTGTTTCTTCACATTTCTGGCGAGTTTTCCTTGCCTTGGTTTGTTCATTATCAGTTTAGACGTAGTTCTCAGTCACATTATGTACTGTTAAAAGAGTATGGACATTGTGAGCCCTTTGTAATATCTGTTTTTCTTTTATGGATTTTTCCAAAACGTGTTACACATATACAAATTGCGTTAAAAAGAGCATCTTCAGTGAGGTCTTTGTTACAATATAACTGATGATGCACAAGCAGGCAGCAATGAAGCCAATCAATTTATAAGAGCTACCATGATTAAACCAAACAGAAGTAGCTGCAAATTTGACATTGCCAACCCCAGATGATGAAGAGAAAAGAAATCACTAAAGTACTTCATTAATCAGAATAAAAACACTGATTGCTCAATGAATCACACTTGCAATTTGAATTCAGTATTCAGTGTGGTGATTCAAAAGTGCTATAGTAATACAAAGCCCTGTAAACAACAAAAAAATGCAGACTTTGCATTGTGGACATCCAATGACTTGGCATAACTAGGCTAGCTGCATGCCTGTCTTTAATTTTCACCTGTACATCCTGATGATACAACCAGTAAAAGTATTACTCGGGGATACAGAGACTACAGTTTCTCCATGTGAGAATAATGAGGTAACAACATCGGGCTACATTCAAAAGAAGGTAAACTGTAGTACACACAACCAAACTTGGCACGACAAAAGTGCCCCAAAGTTAGTTCTCTACTAAGCTGAATAAGTCCACATTAAAGAGTACTCGGTGTCTGCCTTGTACTGTGCCAGAGCACAATTG
This sequence comes from Parotocinclus haroldoi, assembly GCA_034779995.1. NCBI lineage: Eukaryota > Metazoa > Chordata > Actinopteri > Siluriformes > Loricariidae > Parotocinclus > Parotocinclus haroldoi. The sequence continues at coordinate 23,871 of JAUZST010044513.1, forward strand.
TCCCCCTCCCAACTCACACTGCACATAAATGTCGATATGATGCGTGTGTATTAGTTGAGACATAGCACAACGAACCTTATGGTTGTACTTTGTAGCTTTATTACAGTAATTTTGGGCATGATTACACCGAGCGTTCTAATTTGCCTAAAAGATTTATTGATAATGCATTCAGTGATTTTTGGCTACTCATGCTGCACATATAACAAGATTTTTACAGAGGTATTTGACATCGTGTTTCATGCTCAGTCACAGTTCGCGATCACACTGCACTTCTACTACGGGTGGGAATGATAGGCGCCTCGCAATTCAGGCACTTATAATTCAGAGGGCATTAACAAAGCATCTCTTTTTCTATACAGACATGAATGTGGTCAACAATCAAGAGGTGAGCTCTCTCCAGCATATTACTTTGTGTTTAATAAAACATTTTTTTTTTTACAATTTCTAAACAATTTAATTTAATTTAATCAAATTTAGCATGCATGTTTGCTCTCTCTCTCGCACACAAACATGAGATCAGAAACTGTCTTTTATGTGAAAGCACAACATATTTCCCGTTGCATGTACAACATGAGTAGGTATTTCAGAAGTGAACAGGGAACTGAAATGCATGCAGAGCCATGCATCACAGAGGCTGTGAGAAACGAGTGCATTTAAATCTGGCAGAAGTGTTGGTTTCTCCCCTTGTTTATATGGTGTGGTGTATTGCAAAGACTCTTCCTTTCCCTCCAAAAAAATACTTTCTTCCTCCACTTGTTTCTTTCTGGCACAAATATACTGCTCACAAAAATTAGGAGATATTTCAAAATGAAATGCTGGAAGGAAGCAAGCATATCCGAAGCACACCTGCATAGATTACCTTTACGCCTAGTGATAGGATCTAGATCTAGATCCTGTCCAAGTTAAAGGACTTTAATAGCACTTGAAATTAATTAATGACAAAATAAACTGTAGTTTCAAAGTAGTTGTTATTGCTGGGACTTTTCACTGTTACATTTGGTCATGTCTTTACCAGATGAAGCATATATATAATATCAGATGCTGTTCTATTGGGAATATAGTGCGATGCATTTGGTATAGAAGTCTACCCTTCACAGAATGCATGAGTAGAAGTTAAATATAGAAATATTTTAGAAATTGTAATAAAACTCGGTCAGTTGTGTGTCTCTTTTTATTTACCCCGAACCACGTTTGATTTAATTTAATTATGAATAATTCATGAATAAAACAATTAATAATTTATAGATTATTATTCATGCTATTAAATCATTAATTACATACATACATGGGTTAAAAAACCTGTGAATTTTGGGTCATTTGTTGGTTGGTGGATTTATCCTAGTTAAATTACTTCTTAGGGGGAAATTTTATTCAAACAAATTGGAGCTCAAACCAATTAAGTTTTAATTACAAGGTTCCACTGTACAGTTTACAGTATTGCATAAAAACAGGACACTGGCCAAAATGGAAGTTGATTGGACATTATTTGTTTGTATTTTCAATGTATCAATGTCTATTCAAGGCAGAAGCACAGTTATACAGTGTTCCCTCGCCACTTCACGGTTCACCTTTCGCGGACTCGGTGCATTGCGGGTTTTCATCAAATATTAATGGAAAAATATATCGCAGATTTTCCCTGAATCACGGGTTTTTAGCGGTCTTTTTACTTCTTTAATAAAATCAACATTTATAAAACTATTAATTCTAACAATAAAGGAATGATATAAATAATAAAATATTAGGACTGACAGTAAATAGCTGTTGTATCTACTCAGTGTGTAGGATATGAGGTGCAAAGGTCGTTACGGACGGAGCATGAGTGATACGAGAGTGATGTATTGAGTGTTAAGTAAAGAGAACGTTTAGATACTTCAGCATGTTGCTTGATTATTTAACAGTTAAAAACACTACAATAGAGTATTTACTCTATTGTATGCGGAAGAATACAAAACTGAGAAGTAAGACTAGAGCATCGGCCACCTGAGTCTCTACTTGCCGACATGACAAGTTTTTATCTGTGGTGTTGTGTTCTCTGTTTGTGAAAGTTTTATTATAGACTGAATTTATTCAAACCCTACGATTCCACCCAAACGTTCTGCAAGTCCTACGGCTAAAATAGTGTCTAAATACTTATATAAATATAGCGTCCCTACTTCGCGGATTTTCGTTTAT
>JAUZST010044524.1:0-26041 GCA_034779995.1 Parotocinclus haroldoi
ATTTATTAAACTTAACTTAACATTAATTAAGGCAACTTGATGATCACTGCAGGGCAGTCTGCATATAGGATTTTCTTCTAGTTTCTGCAGCAAGTCAGTATTCAAATCGGTGATGATGGGACTATGGTGGCCCAGTGGTTAAAGTACTAGCCTAGGGACCAGAAGTTTCAGTGTCCCACAGTTGGGTCCCTGAGCAAGGCCCCCCAATTGCTTGGATATATATATATATATATATATAATGCTGCAGCAGTGGGTGGTTCTTCCCTCAGTTAGCTTTGAGAAGAGGGATTGGATTGTTATTTGTATGACTTGATTGATAACAGCATACAAAGTGAGTTGGTACATGCAAGTGAGGCATAAACGTTTCTAAAATGTTAAATAATTGCAGTTATATACTTAACCTTGGACAAATACACAAGACATAGTCCATTTAATAATAAAAGTAGAAAATTATCTGGTCAGACACCTGTAGGTCTACACCTACTGAACTCCAAAAATCCCCTTTAAATGTGCAAACCATATAGACATTTGGTTCTGGACAGAACTCACCCACTGGTTGTCGACGATGTACACATCACTGTTTTTATATGCCAAGACCTCGAGCCAAGACTCATGATAATATTAAACAATTGATTTTGTCAGGAGGTCAAACTGAGAAAAAGACTGACTAAAGACAGCTATCCTGACCACCTTACACAAATGATTGAGGTGACACAAGCATGACCCAACTCCACCAAGACTCTCGTCATTTTATTCCCAACTTTGAAAGTTTGTCTGTGACTTTGAAATCACTTAAAGTCATTTCTTAAAAGCTGGCATTACTTCTACAATGATCAGGGAAACACTGGGAGACAGAAAATCCTTTTTGAACCGTGAGCTACCTATCGATTCCCACACTTACTCACGTCATATTAAATTTGCCTGGAGCTTTATTCTTAATTCCCCTAGCCACTAAGCCTGTGGTAGCCTAGTGGTTAAGGTGCTGGCCTCTGGACCAGAAGGTCTAGGGTTCAAATCCCACCTCTGCCAAGCTGTCACAGATGGGTCCTTGAGCAAGACCCTGAACCCACAGTTGCTTGGATTATAAGACTGTATTTATTGTAAGGATTGTCAGGACTCTGGATAAGGGCGTCTGCTAAATGCTGTAAATGTAAATAACCAAATAACAATTTCCTTACAAACAGTCTTAATTACAGCAGTGTCCCAAATACCTGCCTTCACCCTCTCAAACTGAGCTCTGTACAGCTCTGTGTGCAAGTTAGAGTTTCCACAAATCAACTGATGACCTGTCAAATAGTAATAAGCAAATACTGAACCTGTCAAAGAAGCCGCTATATAAATGACCGAAATGAACGCAAACACTGGTTTTCTTCAATTACTACTAAAGGCAACAAAAAATGTAAGGCAAAAACTAAAAAATGTAAAGCTTTAGCTATAAGGGTAAGAAGCAGCTCCAAAGAAAATGATCCAGAGTGAAATTGTTCTCCCTTGCCACAGGCAGGTTTTCTCCTCGGAGGTGTTTCGCTCCAGGTGATGCTTGACGAGGCCTAAATGTCAGCAAGGGTATAGATGATTCTGATGGATTCTGTCTTCCTTAGGCTAAATGAGAATACTGCAAAGCACAAATGACCCATCACCAGTGGAAGCGAAGAGAAACTGAGACAAACGACCCATTCAAACATAACAAGACCCTCAAGAGTGACTGTCCCACAAGAAGTCCCACAAAGTGTGAAGTGACTTTTTTTAAGGTAGGGGAATACGTGGCAAAGCAATCAACATGCCTGTTTGATTAACTATTGTTTTGGTTTTGTAATTTGGGCACTGCTATATTTCAGTATCAGACCTTTGTATATTTATGAAGTAATATTTTTACCATATCGCCCAAGAGTAACCAATAGAATGTTTGAGTATTTGGCATCATGGCTGTAGATATGAGCATCTGCCAAAAAGTAATGTAAATAAACTAAATTGAATAGTTGAATTCTTTCAAACCTCTTTTATTGAAGGGAATACCACCATTGGTTAGGTTTGGCAATTGTTAGTCAATTTTATTATTGCTAACAGACGTTATTAACAATCCCGAACGACGTATATCGTCTCTTCAACCTCTTTTTTTCCATCACCAGTTCCAGCTCTCATGCATTTACTTAGACCACATCAGAAAGATGATGAATCAAATGACGAATGATCAAAAGACCCATCTCCTTCCTCCTGTTTTAGACAGCGCAACAGACTAGAGTCAGAAAAATGAGCAAACGTAAGGTGAGCAAGACAGGCACGTGTCAACGGACCTCATTTTACACACACACACACACACACACACACACACACAGCACAACTGTTTTGTTGTTCTCAAATGTTTCTAAATTTTTGACATTTGGAAAATATTGGAACACATGTTGAATGACGTACGCAAACAGAAACAAGGGTCATCTTAAGAATTAAATGGGGTTTCCAGTACATGTATCAGTCTTCTCCTTTACTGTCAAATAAATATTCTCTATTAAGAATTTCTTCAGATCCTCCACGATTGATGGGTACTCTCTAGTAGGCTCTGCTTTTAGCCCAATTTGCAGATTTCAGATTTTCGGAATAAGATAATGCTTCTTTTTTTTGGTCAGCAAAGCATTTTCATATAGATTCTGAAGAAAGTTGTGGTTCAGTGTCCATCCAACAGGCAATCCTTAGCCAGTCGTAGCTTTTTAGAACAGACTTTGTTAGACATTATTGTTTATTAACTGGTATAAATACAGCCCATGAGAACATATACACACAGATTAACAATTATATCACCATGCACTGGGGATTATGTTCTTTTCTGTATAACAATCTATACAGTTATATACAGTTTATTATTATTGTAGTAATTAATAATGACATATATAATTATATATTATATACATGTATTTGAGAGTATATATATAAATGTTTATATGTTTATTTTATTTATAATACATCAGATTGATTTATAATCTAGTTTTATATCCTCTACTTGATTACATTATCATAATAATAGTTTAATCTATATTTTAATATTATTGTATTTCTTGTATTTCTATCAATTATGTCGCCATTTCATTTCATTTTAATATTTCTATTTCGTGTCTGCATATTTAACTATTTTAATAAATTGTCGTTTTCATAATTTGTTTAATTTTGACAAAAAAACAATTAATTAATCATTTAAGGCCAATGAGTTAGGTTCCCTTTTTGAGTCGTGCTTCTTCATCTAAGGTAGGGAGTTTTTTTTTTCCTTGCCACTGTTGCCCCAGGCTTGCTCAATTTGCGCTGTGAGCCTAGACGTTGTAAAGCTGCTTTTTGAAAATTTGCTTTTTGAGGCCATGCTGTGTTGTAAAAAGCGATGTGTAAATACATTGAAATACTCAATTCTTAAAATCTTTTCATTTCCTCAGACAACTTATGTCGCCTGGCTCAGTTAAAACCAATTTGTTGTATACATTTCACCAAAGATACATTTCTCTAATCTTTGGGCAAGAGTAGGATGTTTGCAAATATAGAAACTATTCCTAGCTGCTCTTTGCTGGAGGTTATGGTAAAATATGCTCTTATTTTTTGCAGGTGCGAGCATGTAGATGAGTGATATTATTACAACCCTGTCACGAAACCTTAGTAAAATAAATGGCACCACATAAATCAAGCTCAAAAGTGTGATGTATGCCTGGGTTTGTAATTCAGTGCGATTTCAGCTCTGTGCTGCAGGTTTAAAATCAGTGATATCTGTGATTATAGTGATGAAGTCACTGATTAACACTGACTGTTGAGTGGAGTACCATAATGTTTGATTTACAACACAAACTAAAACCGGGTACCACTCGAAAAAGGTCGTGATGTTTTCGAAACGGTTCACCTAAATAAACAGATGGTTTTATTATACTTTTGCTTTCATAGCCCCATTAAAAACGAGTGATCTTGCGGAAAATGTGAGCCAACACGAATTCAGTTGTTACGATTTACTTTTGATACGGATGATAGGAATAAAATTCCCGAGTCGTTTTAAAACAGAGAAAATGCCTCTCGTTTCTGATGCATAAACGCGGCGCTTACACAAACTCATGCAAACTTTGAGCGTAGTCCGTAGCGCTGTAACTCAGCAAAAATCAGCCGTTCGTACAAACAGCATCACCTGTGAGCCCGAGCATCCACATGACGCGACGGTCCATGCGCGCGCTACCAAACAGACTTACCTGTTGGTCCCTCGAAATTTTCTCCACAAATCCCGACGGCAATAAACAGGATTAAAGTCAGTGCGTGCATCGTTATTCCGATTTAAAAATCCTCTCAGTGTCTCGGGAAAGTCGCGCGCTTTTACGCCCGGTAGCCGCTCGTGTCCTGATACTGGTACTGAGTTTGAGCCGGAGAGGTGCAGCCAACGCGCTTGCCCGAGACGGTGCTGATGACGTCAGGACCAACGGTTCAAAACGAGTTTTATTGTCTCCTCTCTCTCCCAGCTGCGCTAACCCCCCAGCAAACACACACACACACACACACACACACACACACACACACACACACACACACAACGCAGGCTAGCGACGAGGCAACGGCGCCCTCCCGTGGAAACCATGGGTGGATTTCTCGACCTGACCCCTCTTTTTCCCGCTTCCAAAAACGTGGTAGGTGAACTAGCACTTTTGAATTTGCCCCCAGGGGTAAATGAGTGCCTGAGGCCTTGTGGGTTCCACATTCGGCGAGTTCACGTTTCTCTTGTGTCCAGAGCTCCTGACATCACCACAGACTTCTGTCAGAAACATGATCACTGTCAAACGTAAGCGGAAGCAAGACCGGACGGGACGGGTGTCTGATCAGTACACAGCTCTTACCTGAGTTACATTCTTCAAATGCCTCTCAATTTGCATCATTTAAAAATACACAAATTATATTACTTGCCCCTAAATACTGATTGGAACCCCTTTTTCTTTAGAACAACCTTCATTTTTCACGATTCAACAAGGTGCCGGAAGCGTTCCTCAGAGATTTTGGTCAATATTAACATCACGGAGTTGCTGCAAGTCTGTGTTCCGCATATCCAGGATGTGAATCTCCCATTCCTCCACATCCCAGAGGTGATATATTACACTTTTTACACTATAGTTGATGACTATAGAGGCCATTTGAGTCCAGTGAACTCATTGCATATCTGTCAAGTCTCCCGTTTTGGCCGGGAAACTAAACTGTGATACTGAACCTCGGTTGGGCTGGTGGGAAGGCTCGAAGCGCACAAGGGAAAATTTCCCTTATTTTTAAATACAAAACATGACAGGTATGCTCACTTTCATGTTCAAGAAACCAGTTTGAGTTGACTTGAGCTTTGGGACATGGCAAGTTAACCTGCTACAAGAAGCCATCAGAAGAAAGTACATAAGGATGCTCATAAGGTGATGGACATTATCAAAAATAATACTCTAGGTAGGCTGTGGTTTTAAAACAATGATCAGTAGGTATTAAGGTGCCCAAAGTGCACCAAAAATAGTGCACTGTTACATCAAAAGCAGCCTGAACCATTAATACAAGGTGTAATGAATCCATGCTTTCATTGTATTTACACCAGACCCTGACCTATCAGGGATGTTGTTGTTTTTTCTGAAAAGGAAGTGAGCTACATTAACACAGTAGAAAAAAGTAGTACTATATCATTGTCATACGTCAGCTACTCAATTTCCAGTCTCATATTTTGGATCAGTTGAAACTTGTGTCAAGCTGAAGAGGTCAGTGTATGATCCTATCTTTAAAACCCACTAGTGGGAGTTCCAATGTGTTCACAATTACACATGAGCTAAAAACTGATTCACCTCTGAACTCACCCTAGCACGCCTGCCTGGTTTTGGTCCCTGGTTGGGAAAATATCCGACTGTATACTCTGTGCATTGAGTACGGAAACTGTATTAGCTTTATTTTAAAAACAGCAGGAACACTGAATTTGTGGTTTGACAGCTTTAACCCCAAAGGACTCTCAGAGCAAAAAAAAAAAAGAGATAGTCACATCATCATGGTCACCATCATCAGCAGTAGCAGCTGTAGGATCATTCTGGTACAAAATTGGCTACACTCACTGTGTTGCATGCTTATAAGTCACTGGTCCTGTAGAAACCCACAAGAGAAGTATGACAATTCTCACAAAGGTAATGGTAGACTTGAGTGTTGAGTTGAATGCAACTTGACTTCTTCTTGGTTCTTGAAGAGGTTTCACAAGATGAGAGGTGAATCATCTGAAAATCAAGAAGAGGTCCAGTTGCCAGCGCAACGAGCCATAATATCACTATCAGGAACCAGCAGTGTATTTAGAGTACCAAATCTAAAATCTGAAAGTGTAGAAGTGCCAAAATGGACAATAGGTTTAGAAACAAGTTGGTGTATATGTGCAATATGCCTCTTTAGGATCAACAAAGGTCTCACAGTATAATTTGAAAAACCTTGAAGACTTAAACAACTGCTCTAAATATGCTGGCTTGAGACCAAAAGGGGGCAAGTAGACTTTTTACAGAAATACCTAGACTAGGTGGATAAACAACGCTTGTATTCAGTCCAGGATAAACAAAGAGCCACCATGGTAGTTCCAAATAATGTATCTGAGATAAAACAGGTACACAATTCCTGATGTGTTACTGCACCTTTTAAGAATAGATGCGTACAAAAAGATGCAATCCAAAAATCTGGGGAGCCTCATGCTGTCAGTTCATGTATTATTCATCAGACTAAGAGTGATGCTTCTCCCTATTGAGTAGAAGCTGTTTTCTCCCACAAAAATGAATGGCAAGCACATTAGCACATGCAGAACACAAATCCTCAACTAAACAACAAGGCTTGGACAACTATGTTTGGAATGAGCCTCCCCATAAATATTCAGACAAACATTTACCTAAATGATATGACTTCCTATGAATAAGTGAGTAGTAGTGTCTTCTATAATTTTCAAAATATATTAGGGTAACAGGACTGATTGAAAAAAAACTATTCAGCCAAACAGCTTTTGTATGAAAAAAGCATCTCAACCAATCAGATTGTAAGTTCAGAACTAACTGATGTATGAATAATAAACAAAATATAATATATGCAATAATAATTTAGAGCACGGTGCCACTGCCTCTCAGCAAGAACGTCCCGGGTTTGAACCCACGGCGGAGAAGTCTGGGTCCTTTCTGTGTGGAGTCTGCATGTCGTCCCCATGTCTGCGTGGGTTTTCTCTGGCTTCCTCCCACAGTCCAAAGACATGCTTGTAGGTTAATCGGTGCCTCTAAAGTGGCCCTTAGTTTGTGACTGTGTTTGTGTGTGCCCTACGATGGATTGGCATCCCGTCTAGGGTTGTTCCTGTCCTTGCACTTAGAGTTGCCAAGTGGGCACCGGCTGGCCGGCAAACCCCGTTGGGATTAAGTGGAAGAAAATGAATGAATCTAGAGAAAATGGATGCATTTCAGTATTACTTAGCCCACTAAAGAGACAAATGCTCTTTTGTCTTCAGAGCGAAAGTTTTTTTGGCATGCCATCCCAGAGGATGTGGTAGTTTCCATGGCTCATGGCAAAATTTGAATGATTGCACGGCTGTTGTTGCAGATGTTTTAACAGTTTGCATCTCCATGAATTTAGCACCCATGTGTTGCAGATAATCTGTCATTTTCTGTCATAGTCTGTCCAGACATACACACAACGTCAAGCACGCGGCCAAGATGTCTTCATCAGCAATAATCAGTTTATAATTTAAGCTACCATAGTGTAAATGTCCCATGCTTAGAGCTCCATGTTTTGGCAATAAGCTTTCTGTCTAACTCGCCTTCCCTCATACCAGTAGGAAGGCTCATTAGAACCTCTTAGCGGTCAATCAATAGGCATAACTGTAATAATATAGCTGGGATTGGTGCTTATCCTGATTGAACTATATTATTTTGTATTTTAGATTCAACATTAAACATCAAAACCCACAGAGGTATGCTGCTAATCTTTTCAAAAGTCACAAACACATACCAACAATAGATATGTAATTACTGACGTATTACGCAATAAAAACTGGACCTCCAGTGTACATTAGGAGCCGCTGCCAAGCCATAAATTTGTAAAAATATAACTGCTTCAAAAAAAGATGCTAAACTGTACTGTAAAGGCCTATTCAGAAAGGTTTTATGGATAAAAAAATGTACGATCTCATATAACACAGGTCAGTTTTGCTTACTACAAGATGAAATGTGATCTTTCTGTATTTCAGTGTGCTGAATCCAAACAAAGGACAAATATATCTGACTGTAGGAAAAGGTTATCATGCATATTTTGGGGTTAAACTGGGGGTCCGGGACAAACCCTGGGAACCACATGACGGCAGACTATTGCTGGTGTGTACAATGTGAAAGCCCTAATCATACCTTATCTCTTCCAGAGCATCCAAAAACAGAAATCCTCTCCCTAAAAATGAAAATGTACTATTTAAAAAAATTCAAATGGTTAGACAGAATGCGTGAAACAAATATATTACATGCTACCGCTACTTTAGAACTTCTTATTACCCTTGATATTGTACTGTACAATCTTTACATGAACATTTTTCATTTGTGTAAAAACAATGATGTATTGCATATTTTTGAATTCATATTCGAAATCCCCATCTTTCATTTGGGTAGGATAAAAAAAATAGGTCCGCAGACAACATTTTTCAAACGCAGACAAGTATAATTAATGCCGTCCTGCTCAGGGAGTCTGAAGCTGACGTACTGCGACTCTACGTAACATTTTTTAACCGGAATGCATTCTAATCTAAAGTCATCCTGACCAATCGGAGGTTCGTTGTCAGGCAGAAGAACATATCCTGATAGTAGTAATGCACAAGAGCGCGTATGTGAAGCAACCTGCTGACTGTAAAAATGTGGAGGTTAAATATAATACTTTATATGGGAGAGCATGACTGAAAGACTGGGGAATGAAGGTGAGTGTTTCGCAGTGACTGTATACAACTATTTTCTTGATTATCTAAGTGCATTCTACTCTGTTCATGTCCACAAAAAGCAACAAAAAAACTATAGCGTCTATCACTAATGCTCGCTTTTCTTTAACAAAGTTGACCATGTGAATCAGACATGGCAAGATCTCCATTACACGTTAAGGGAAGAGAGTTACTGCATATGTGTGACCTGGCCTCTTTGTACTTTGTACTGCAGCATGTAAACAGGACAGAGAAAAGATCACTGCAAGTAATCTACTAAACCTCAGGAAATCAGCAAGGTCAGAAAACAGGCTGGCAAGATTATAGATGACCGCTGTCAGCATGGACACCACCACTTAATCCTTTCTCTACGGCAGAAGATTCATACCCACCAAGCTGGTGCAGACATCTTTTCCCCACGAGCAGTTGCACAAATACCATAAACTAAAGTGGACACTTGGGCAATTTAACCCAAAAGCCAACCACACCATTATTTATAGCACTTTAAACTATTCACCATGGGTAAGATGAACCAAGTTATACTCAATTCATTCTCTAGATAAGGTAGAAAGCCACAGAAGTAAAACTAAGACTCAATTGTTGTTCAGTTGTTAAGATTGCCTATGTTACAAGGTGACCATATTTTCGTAGATGGACACCTGCACTTGGTGGGGGTGGGGGTGTAATTTCAAGTAATTGGCGGCACCATGACAATGTATATGTATGTACAATGTAGAATTTGTACCAGTTGACTAGTCATTCAAAAACTAGTCAACTAGTCATGTTTCCATAGATAAAGCAAAATGAAAATCAGGAAGTCCCTATTTTAAGTTTGTTTATCTTGGGGTTTTTTTGGAGCAGTTAATTGTGAACAACGTAACAGATACGGACAGTCTCTGTAGTGCTCCCATAAATATAAACCTAAAAAAAACTGACAGTGTAAGTCTTTTTTTCAGTCATACAGATATTCTATTTTGAAGGTTACTGTTTTACCTTTTGCACTATCAGCACTGTTGTGCTTATACGTTCCAGGGATTTTTTCACACTCTGTGTTCCTTTACCTGATGTTTTACAGATCGATGATTGCTGTACAGGTTACTGCAGAATTGCACTCATATTGTCTGAAGTATTAGCAGAATACCAAACTTTATCACAGTGTTTTAGTTCATTTGCTTCACTGTCTTCCTGCATCCTTGATACTGTTTATTTCTCCTTCTGACTGGCCTGTGCAACTACTAATATGGGGTAGGGTTGTAAACAGTTTAGAAACGGATTGGCATGGAGGAAGCAAGCTAAGATTGATAAAGTAAAAAGTACTACTAATCTTATAAAATATACAAATAAAATATAAAAAAGTATACAGGTACATGCTACTAAATGTACTGAAATTTGAAAAGGCTATTAACTATTTAACTCAATCACTTTATGAGGTATACCTCCTTCTTTTATGCAACCATTGTTTATTTTATCAGTTCCACTTACAAAATCGGAGCACAGTGTAGTTCTGATATTACACACCGTAGTCCATCTGCTTCTTTAATTATCAGCACCCCAGATATCAGGCACTACTGGGGTGGGGGTGATAAATCTCAGACGCAGCAGGGAGGACAGATTAAGATTAAGCCTGTGAATTGACAGTGGTGATTATGTTATGAAGATTATATTACTTGCTACAGAACAATCAATCACCATATGTGATCAACCACGATAGAAAATGACATATCTGAATATCCCAGCAAGTAATGGGTGAGGGGGATTATAGACTACAACATTCGACACCCTGACAGGCTACCAATTTCACACAGCACTGTTGCATATTTTATAGCCAAATTCAGTGAAACCGGGAGTGTGGACGACAAGCCACATAGCAGTTGTCTGAAGACCGCTACCGACGAAGAAACCATTGTTTTGCCAGCCTTTGTCTCAGATCTGGTGACTGAGCAGGCCAAAAAAGGACACTCATTACCCCATTCCTTCTCGAAATCCAGCCATGCTATCCCCATGTTAAAGAATTACATGCACTCCCACTCCATTGTTCAAGATCCAACCCTCCAGCATTCCCCTTTTTCACTGTCCAGCACTAGCTTCCAGATTTTACATTACCCAACAGTGTATTTGGCTCACTGACTGGACTACTCCAGGCAAGGTCATATAGCTCCATACTGCGTTTCTAAAATCTGTTGATTAATCACCAAAGACTTTCCATTCCTGAAAATAATATTTGCTACCAGATTGATATAGCCCCTAGTTTCAAAAGTCAGACGATAAATGTTTCATTATTATATTAAAAAATGTATTTTTCTGACTTTGTTTTGAAACTTTATGGGATTCTTCCTGCCAGCTAGTCTGCCTCTTCTGAAGTAAGCCTTAGCACTGAGGTTTAATTGGTAATTTGGTTTGCATTGTGTAAGAACATATTTGTATTTTATGTGTATTTGTACAATGATTTATTACGTATGCACTACGTAAATTGAAGAACAAACCTGTGACTTGTGCTCAGTGGCCTGGGTGTCTTTTCTTTTTTTTTGAGCCATTGTTACTGGTAAAATTTGGCACAGGTCTCTGGGTCCCTAACCTCCACAAAAGCAGAAACTGATATTCAATAGAGAACGTAATGTTTTTCCAGTTTTCCACTGTTCAGTTTCCATGAGACTGTACCCAGTGTAGAATCAGATTCCTGTTCTTGGTTGACAGTAGTGGAACGCAGTATGGTCTTTCGCTGCTGTATATTTTTTTACTATTAATGTCATTTAATATAATCTTTTTTATTGTTGCTTGTTTTTTGTATCCTTCTGTGTACATTCCAGGGACTGTTTTACATTACAGGCATGGACCGTTTAAAACCGTGTTACATAATGTGAAACAGGACATTGGCCGGTATGGACTGTTTCACTGTAACTGGTGGAGATGAAAACATGTTTAACAAACAATAACCTGAACATATTTGAATGATATGCTGGACTGAATGCTTCATAGACTGTACGGGTAATGCACCATTGCACCAAGATCAAGTATGTGTTGAAACGTATGTGTTGACTTTTCATTTTATAGGCCACTAAGCAATCTAAATGACAAGTGTATGTATTTTATAGATTTATAGCTTTTTATGGTAATAATCATGAGTAATCGTGAGCTAGGATGGCATCTCCAGAGGTCCCTGGTTGGTCCTCCACTGTTTGCGTGTTCATCTCATGGGTTTCCTCCAACTACTTCAGTTTCTTCCCACATTCCAGCAACATGCTTGAAGTCAAATGGTCAAATGTTTTCCTCAATTGAATAAAATGGGAGGGTTGCAGCAGGAAGGGATCCAATGTTAAACCAGCTCCAGTGTGAAGGGCCAATTTTGAAGCTAGTCACTTATGCCGTATACTTTCTACTTCTCAAAAATGGCCTTAACAAAACACCAATTAAAGCTAATTATCCTTCTACTGATTCCCTAACAACTTTATTACAGAGCTCTTTTGAAAGGGCCTTTCCAACCAATTCTGAATTCGATGCATTTTCAAGCACTAATAGCAGTGAAATCCTCAAGAACGTGTCTGCTTTATTCTGAAGCAATCAAAGCCATTACAGTTAATGTCAAGTGGGGGCAACTAGACTGGTATGTGATCTATAAGGTGACTGGTTGTACCTGAGCATGTTTATAATAATATTATCCATATCTGCTTGTTTGCATGATGTGATCTACTCGCGGAAAAATGCACCACGTTTTAATGATATGCGGATTTAAATTCAAAGCACAGTGTGTTGCCTAGATGTTGACTAGAATGCCCTACAGTGTATCCCCCACAAAACCTCGCTATGTGGATTTGTTTTGGCAGCAGGTAATTGGAATCTGCAGGAAGAGTACTATGCTTGGTTGTGCACAAAACAAGAAATGCAGAAAGAAACTTTTGACTTAGTTAAAAAAAATTCATGTGAGGGCTTATCTTTCACAAACATCACAAGACAGTCATTCAGTTATTGCTATTTTTGCTATTAATTAAGAGTAAAATCTGTATCATTTAAGAATATAACAAAGTGGGTCATTACATTGAACAATGTCTTTGTGTCAAATTACAGTGCACAGGAGATGCAGAGTATGTGCTGTCAATCGAATCAATTGATTGGTTATTATTGCTTATGAGAATCAATCAATGTTAGTGTTATGTACCACTGTTAAAATGATGGAATATCTGATCTAAAGTCAAAGTCAAATTGATTTATGTAGCACCTTTTACAATGGTGCATTCTCTCAAAGCAGCTTTACAATACTATATTTTTATCTATACATATTTACATACATACATATATATTTTTACAATACTGTACTATTAGCTTAAAAGGTCAAGCCCAAATTGAGCAAACCAAGGGCGACAGTGGCAAGGAAAAACTCCCTGAATGTAGAAGGAAGAAACCTTGTGAGGACCAGGACTGAAAAAGGGACCCATGCTTGTTGGTAGCCTAATACATTTGCAGAATTCTGTATGTTATCAGTGCCAGAAATTCACAGTTTCCTAGTGCATGGTAATAATAATAGAACTAGTTCTGAATATAATATTTCATACATAATAGTGCCAGAGAGACTCGTTCTTATACTAGACAATATACTATTGTCTAGTATCATATTCTCTATTAGTATATTCTTCATAATTAATTATGCTCTTTAAGCTTATATTTTATGATATTTCTTTATATTTTATTTGTTTATTTTGCTTTTATGTATTTAAATTATGATGCATTTACTGTACTCTTTAGGTAATTAAGTTTCATTCTTAAATATATCATTTAGGCTGCCCAAGGAACTTGGGTCCCTTTTTGAGTTTTGGTCCTTCCAATGTTTTTTCCTTATCACATTTAGGGACCTTTTCCCCATCCCCGTAGGCTTACTCAGTCATGAGCACGGTGGCTCGATGGGTAGCATCGCTGCCTCACAGCAAGAAGGTTCTGGGTTCAGTCCCAGTGTGGGGCAGCCTGGGTCCTTTCTGTGTGCAGTCTGATTGTCCTCCCCATGTCTGCATGGGTTTAATCCGGATACTCTGGTTTCCACCCACAGTCCAAAGAAATGCATGTTAGGTTAATTGGTTTCTCTAAAGTGGCCATTAGTGTGTGACTGTGTGCATGACTGTGTGTGTGCGCTCTACGATGGATTGGCGTCCCATCTAGGGTTATTCCTGTCTTTGCGCCCAAAGTTGGGGGTGGGCACCACTAGGCCCATGACCCCTTTGTGGATTAAGAGGAAGATAATGAATTAATACATTTGACTTGACAGTATTGTGCAATTAAGGGAAGCGAACTTGACTTCAGCATGGGGGTTTGGAAGTAACCTGAACAGATTAAAAAATACAGAAACATTTTACAAGGAACATGTATAAAAGGGTTCTCGGGTAACACGGCGGTTACTCACTAACCTACCACCGTGGTGGAACATGTTTGAGTTTCAGAGGTGCCTTCCGGTTAGGTTGGGCTGTGTACAGGTCATGCCTGAGGTTGGGAAGGACAGTCAAGGGATATCTTGCATCGGAGATGAGGTGCCCCTGGCATCATGAATTCCTCAGTTATTGTGTTTATACATGCACACAGACCCTGGATAGAATTTACATAGCTCTATTGATAGTGCAATCTCTCTGAGAAAAGATCAGAGCAGCAGCAGTATAAAATTACAATACAAAATTGACTGATTTGTTTGAAACAGTCATGCTGACACGTTTCCCCCGACTTTTTGTCTCAGAACTGTGAAACTCTTTTGGATTTGATACGGTCCTCTGAGAACAAAACTCTGTTCTTACCTTATCAGTCACATCAGATGACCAGTCAGCAGTGTCTATTGTGAGGTAAAAGCTTTTTTGTAGATCCCTGATGCTGCATCACTGGGACATACTGAGGTGGAGACAGGAGCACTTGATGCGGCTGATAAGCTGTCTTTTGGTGGCAAGAATGTGCAAGGGTGAGGTTCAAATATTTCAAAAGCGCATAGAATATAGGAGTATAGATGGCCACTGGGTGTTATAATACACTCACTGGTTACCTCACCTTTCTTATACAGCCTTTGCCTATTTTATTAGTTCTACTTACCATATAGGAGCAATTTGTAGTTATACAAATACAGACAGCATTGATAATGAATAAGAGGATGACTAGCAAAAACCGTTCACGTATTACATTCTGTTATGCTTATATTCTTCTGTCTGTTAAACCTATGTATTTGTATACATTTTAATTTCATTTCAATCCTACATGTAACAACTAGGCTGTACAAAGTTTTGTGAGAAAAGCGACATAAACAAATCTGACTTGACTAAATTGACTCCTGCAGGGTGGAAAATGCAGTAATATATGTAAATGTATGAAAAATGTAGTTGATATCGTTGACTTCCAGTCCAACGCTGCCATCTGCTGGTCATATTGTGCTGGCTTTGTTGCTTCCTCCAATTTTACCTGACAGAAGATTTAATTTTAGCAGACAGAATATCAGATTTTTCTGATTTTGCCAGATCTTTCAGAGGGCCCTGTTGAAAATGCAATGCCACCAAAACTCTGTGTACTTGACTAAACGACTCACAGAGATACACCACATTGTCTATTTTAGAATATTTTTGAATATTTTATAAGATGCTTTATGCAATATTGTACTATATTCATCATTTTATTATATTCGTCACGTGCTTCACATATTTAATTGTACTTGTATTTTACTTGTTTATGTTCTACAATCTTATTTTTCTGTGCAGCTTCACTGTATTTAGTGTCTTCCTTATCACATTTTGAGAGATTACGTAAATACAGGTAAGCAGCATTTTAATGACCATCAGATCAATATCAATTCACTTTAAAGATAGGGGACTTGAATGACGATTAATTATAATAGGAAATACAAATCTATTTTTGAATTCCAGCCATAAAACAGAGGCAGGAGTTAAAGGCACGGTCTTTAATGTGTGTGTGTGTGTGTGGGACTACCTTACCGTCACATTCTTGTTAGCTCATATTAGGACTACACCCTGTTGCTTTAAAGACAAGTAGAGTTCCAAGTAGTAGAGTTTTGATTTGCTGATTATTTGTGTATATGCAAATGGTTTACACATGTGCATGTGCCTGTCCTATTGCAAGTAGTAGTACTCCTTTGTTTGTCCCCTCATTATCCCTGATGCAGTAATATTTAATGGTGTTTAAAATACCATTTATATTTACATTACAGTAGCATAAAAAGACTGTGACTATGGAAGCATCTGGTCAACATCCTGTTTCACAGAATATAATACAGTCACTAAACAGCACTCGTAGTTATAAAGTTTGTTCTTAAGTTCTACAGAACTGTGGTAACCTAGCAGTAAAGGTATTGGCCCATGGAACAGAAGTTCCAGGGTTCAAATGTCAAGCTGCCATCGCTGCAAGGCCCTTAACCCACAATTACTAGCTAACAAGCAAGTAAAGGTAAGGTAGTCCCATACATACACACACAAATGACTGAGCCTTTAATTCCTGCCTCTGCACGTCTGTCCACCATGGTGATTGCCTATTCATGGCTGCAATGTTTGGAGTTTAAAACCAAATTTGTATTTTCCTAGGATTGTATCATCTATCTGGAAAAAAAGCGTATGCCAAATGACATAAACACAAATAAGCTACATAAGTGAATTAGATTTTTACATGAACCAAATATGTCTGATGTTTCATTTATTAATGAAACTGTCCTGTTCTGTTCTGCTGTGAAATATTCTAACAGATTGGTGCAAAGTGGCATAATTTGGCTACCCACCTGCACTCATGAAAGGCCAGCCTCCATGCTGGTACTCTCTGGATAGTGATGAATGGGCAGTGGAGACCGTTAATAGCTACAATCACAATTTCTTGCATATTCTTCCGATTCTATTCAGACTTCTGAATGCTGCTTTGTTAAAAGCCGTCTCCTGTCTGTGTCGTGCCAAAAGGGAATCTACATTAAAAGAATCACAATTGGCTAATCCTGCTCAGCTTTTTAACATACATTAGGAGAGCCATGAGGAAATTGATAATTGTATAATTTCTCCAGTTTCCACATCCCCCAGTTTCCCTCACGAGACAAAAACTGGAAGACTTACCTGCCGGTGACAAGTTCAAAGCCTCTGTATACTAGACTGCATAACACTAAGAGAATGACTTATTTACCATATGATCATAGTCATTTATTATATTTTACAGTTTTATATTGTCCAGAATATTGTATTCTCTACTTCTGTTCTCCATTTATGTTCTCTATTTGGCTTCTGTTTATTTAAACGATGGCTATTAATATAAACATTCTTTAGGTAATGTATTTAATTCCTCCAAATATAATCTAGGATCCCTTTTTGAGTTTTGGTTCTCTCAAGGTGTCTTCGTCATCACATTTAAGGAGTTTTTCCTAGACTCCGTTGCCTTAGGCTTGCGTTTTCCTTGGGCCGTGGACCTAGATAGTTGAGCCAATGCTTAGTTATAAAATTTACAAGTGGGGAAAAAGAATACATTTTATACATATATATGTATATATTTTTTTTTACTTGGGTTGTCAATAACTAAAATTATTACATCTGCCTATATAAAATGTAATGACTTAATTTCTTGGAAGCTTTTTTTGTACATACTGTACACAAAATACCTAGTCTCTCTTAATTAAGGCATCTTCGTTTATGTTAAATCTCACACTGACAACATTCACAAACAGAATATGGTAGAATAGCCCCTTTTTATTGACATTAAGCAGGAAACATTCTTACTTCATACTTTGTGACAAACCGAATATAAAATCATCATTTTAACAGTATTCAGACAGACCAGACAAGTCGTCCAAAATAAACACAGGTATGCGCAGTTTAACGTCCATGCGATCAACGTCCGCTCGCTTTAACGACCGTGGACTTAAAATTTATAATAAATTATAATAGGAATTCCAGGTATTGCCACCAAAAACTGCAGTTCAAGATTTGAGATCCAGGAATTAAATGTTTGAGCGATAGTCATCTTTGTTTGGCTTTACTTGCATCCGTTTTACCGGCCATGTGCTCACTTGCTCGTTCGTTCACGTTTGGACTAGAGACTGTACTAACTCGGTAGATGTGTTTAGATACTTTTTTATGCCAGTTATTTGTTTTGGTGCAGATGACTTTCCGAGCTTTGAACTCGTTTAACAAGCTTTTTTAAGTTCTTGTGAGTGTCCTATTGTACGTAGTACTCATTTGTTTGTCCCCAACTACCTGAATATTTTTTATAAAGTTTTAGGTTAGAGAAATGGTTCACATTTGATTGCTGTGACCCCGTTTCATTTGGCTGATCTTAAATGTTGTTCGTAACACTCTCTCTCTCAATGCAAACTGTAATCAGTGTTTTTTTTCCAATTAAACAAATGCGCCAGGTCCATCAAACAATCCTCTTTAAATGTTACGGCTTTTCCCATCACCGGGTCGCAACAGTACATTACTACATTTTACGTTTTACTATTAAAAATGCATTGGCATTTCCATGTAAAGATATCCATCCTATTTACATTACAGTAGGACAAAAAGACTGTAAATATAATAACGTGCAGTCAACATCACGTTCAAAGACAGTAATGCGGCTCTTAAACGGTGCATACCTGTAATATTTCTCCCCAGTAACAATGTAATAAAACTGATGATGAGCACAGACAATGTAATTTTATTGTAATATCTTGAAGCGTAAGTGATTGCAGTATATATATATATATTTTTTTTTATCTGCAAATATGTAGAAGGTTTGAGGTGTACCGGTGCAGTTGCGCTTAATAGGAGCGGATGGCAGGTGGAATGGCAGCACAGTCTTCTGCATTCAAAGAGTCATCAATCACAGGCCTGTACTCAAGAGTAACCTGCGACAGAAACATCCTTACTAACACTATAAAATGAAACATGCTTAAAAGTTACAACCAGAAAGGAAAAATCGAATAAAACAAGGCCATAAACAATAAAACAATCTACAGTGCATGCAACAGGGCTCGACGCGTTAATTAACTTAATAAAAATAAATACCTTTCCTGTTTTGGGATCAACATAGGACAGTGTGTGCTTCCTCCAATGCTGATCAAAGGGTTTCTTCTGCTGACCTTGCAATGGCTTTGAGTAATCATACTCATCCACACGATCCTATGCCAGACAGAAATGTCTTTTATCAAATGGTGTTTTCCCTCTGACGTTCAGACAGAATAATACGTTGTCACTATTTATGATATTATTATGATATTATTTAAGATCTAACGTTGATAAAAATCATAAAGCACGAACAGTAATGGTGCATTAAGACACGGTGAAGGCAAAAATTCTTAAAGGAAGATTTTACTTTAAAATCTTCACGAGCATGAGCTCCCCGGCTTTCTTTACGGGCCTCGGCTGCCTGAATTGTCTGCACGGCATTGAGCATCAGATTCTGCAGTTCCAGACTCTCTACCAGGTCACTGTTCCAAATAATACCTGAGAAACCAGAGCATGTTATTCGTTACGTTGCAGAGATTTGCTAACCGTGGTGTTTTTTACAAAACATATTCCTGTGTCAAAAAACAAAATAAAACAAAAAAAAACAACATTGAAAACAATCCAGTCACTTTATTAGGTATGCCCACTTGTTAGTATACTTGTCCACTTGATCAGTTCCACCTCCAGCTGCACTTTGTATATACTTAGTTTGTCTCCTTCACTCCATACTCTAATGGTCAGGATCCCCACAAGACCCCCCACAGATCCGGTACTATTTGGGTGTGCAAGTCACCACTGCTCAAAGGATGCTGGTGGCTGGAAATATTTGGTAGATGGACTTGTGTACCTAAAAAGTGGCCGGTGAGTGTGCAAGTACCTCTCTCTCTATTTTAGTAAGCACACACAGTATAAGAGCTGTTTTTGACTGACCTATCTATACTGTTCTAAATCTTTTGATTAGTTATGTTATAATGAATGATTTGATCTCTGCTTCCAGGCCACACTTGTGATATTTAGCCAGCTGTCTCCAATTCAACCAAAAAAAAAAAAAAAAAAAACAACCTCTGTCAAACGTCTTGATGTCCTCCATTGTCTGATAGAGAGCATCCATCTTGACACATCCTTCTTTTAGGACGTCACCAGTACGGAACACAGCTGCATGAGTCTGCATGGTCTAGGCAGGGTATAAAATTCTATTAAATACTTGAAAACGGCGACTGCTTCCAATTACTTGCTAATTAACGATAGTGAAAGCATTGTGCTTTTCATGTATAGCTGTATTTGTGCTGCTGTCGCATAGAGTGCAAGTGTGACCGGCACATAATTGGTTATATGAGACTGATCGTCTGATTACAGGTCCAATCGGTGCATCTCTAGTCCCAATACATTTACAGTATTTAGCAGGTGCCCTTATCCACAAAAGTGCTTTAAGACATCAGTAACATAACCTATCCCTAATAATCAGGATTCTGGTGGACTGTGGTGGCCTAGTGATTAATCTACTGGACTATGGACCAGAAGGTCCAGGGTTCAAATCCCACCTCTGCCACAGTTGGGTCCCTGAGCAAGAGGTCCTTTAACCCTTAATTGCTTGGATTGTAAGAGTGTATTAATTGTAAGTCGCTCTGGATATGGGTGTCTGCCCAATGCTGTGAATGTGAAATATTTGTGGTTGTGTTTTTTGAGAGAGAGAAGGGGGTGGGGGGTTAAGTAAGTAAGTGTGGAATAATTAGTCAGAGACTCAGCTGTTCGAACACTGAGGGGAAGTTCCTTCCACCACTTAGGCAAAACAGAGCGGAGTCTTGATGAATGCCTTCCTCATCCCCTGAGAGAGAGTGGGGGCATAATTTACATTCAGGTCATTTAGCAGACACCCTTATCCAGAGCAACTTACAATTAATACAATCCAAGCAGTTGTGGGTTGAGGGTTCATGGACCCAACTGTGGCAGAGAGAGAAGGTCAGACCTGAACCTTCTGGTCCATAGTCCATAGTCCAGTACCTTAACCGCTAGGCCGCCACAGTTCCAATACTTTTGCCCTATATACTATATATAGTTTATACTGGTTTGAAAGATATTTCATATTAGCAAAGGGTTTGCTTTGAGAAAAAGTTTTATATCATCTCGGTGACATGCCGTCAGAATCATGTTAGAATAAACTAAATTATGTTAGAATTAAACACCAAATTCCTAAATCTGTTGAAAATGTGATTGAAACATGAAACTACTACTGACAGAAACAGATGATGTAATGTCAGTGTTAAAAAAAAACATGCATTGTCTGGTACCTTTTGCATATTAAGCCTTATTTCTGATGTTCTTATACTGCCGTTAGCAAAACGGATTTTATCCAGGTTAGCAACAGATTCCTCTCCTGCGTTGGACTTCAGCGGTGAGAGCTTCTCTCCTATACAGCAACACAAACGTCAAACCATTTTATTATTCAACGTATCACTTGGCCTAGATATTTGATGGCATTAGAATCTATACAATAGATAATATCAGAAACACCAGTTCGTATTAGAACTTCTTCCAAAAATGTCACTGTAATCATCTGCTTCTAGCGAGTCAATGGAGTAACTTGACGTAACTAGCCATGCCTAGACAAGTGCAGCGATTTGTTTTTTGCTTGGTGTTTAAAAAAAATTGTAAAATTTGAATAACTACTAAATATATGAATATTGGTGATAACCATAAATTAGAATCCTAAATGTAGGCACTATTTGTTTGTTTGTTTAATACCATGTATTCACTCATGTTATGCACAAGGCAGAAAAGGTAAGCATTTACGTTAGAACTTAATATTCATACATTTATGTTTGTTTGCTTGCTTTCTATAATTGCATTTTTTGGTGTTTTCACATGTCATTGACCCCCCACCAAACCCCACCACTTGCTTTACTTGTGAGGATAAAATGTGCCTGCAATGATAGGAAAAGCTGGAATTTTGACTAATGAGGATCTACACCGGAATTTTTCCCTGTCCTTACTTCTTTAACTGTGTGGTTTATTTATTTTATTTTATTTTTTTCCAAAAAACAAGACTTGCTTTGGGATACTGAAGTTAGGGTCAGGGTTAGGTGTAGCATTAATTAGCTGCAGTAGCCATTCATGTCAATGGAAAGTCCTCACAAGGATGGCAAGGCTACTGTGTGTGTATCAGCCGTGTGCTCGCTCGCTGGATGTAACAGTACAATTTACTTCATCTTCTGTAATTATGTGAATTTCAATCTCTGATCCACTTGCGTATCGTTTTCCATACAGATTTCTTGCGGAAACACTCTACATCTACATAGCAGGAGCAAAACAAAAGACTGTGCCAATGTTTGATCAGTGTCCTGCTTCACAGAAAGTGCTGCAGTCAATAAAGTATGCACACCTGTAGTCAAATATAGTAAAAAAGGTGGATACCTGGAGTGTTGATTTCAGCAATGGTAAGGGCACAGGCACGGCCAAATACCACTAGATCGAGCAGCGAGTTGGCTCCCAAGCGGTTTGCACCGTGTACAGAGGCACATCCGGATTCACCGCAGGCATATAACCCTTGTACCACTTTATCCTCACCATTCTCATGAGTGATGACCTATGCAGAGAGATCGCATAAATTATTTCTGATGCATATTTCAGTTAGAATCCCTGATGGCAGTATGTACAGATGAAAACTACTCCCGAATTAGGACGCATGACTGATTATTTGGAAAATAATTACATCATAATTATTGGGAGTGTTGGAATACCTGTCCTCTGTAGTTGGTGGGAATGCCTCCCATATTATAGTGCACTGTAGGTAACACAGGAATGGGATCTTTTGTGACATCCACTCCTGCAAATATCATTGCTGTTTCAGAAATTCCTGGTAAACGGCTAGCCAGTTGCTGAGGGGGCAGGTGGTGGAGCTGAAGGTAGACATGGTCTTTCTCTGGCCCGACACCTCTTAGTAATGACAATACAATAATAATAATAGATGATGATGATCATGTTGAAAGATGCATTTAAAAGGTTCTGTATTACAGTTGGAAACAAACATTGAACCTCACTGTATAAATCTTGAAATTAAGATCACAAAATAATGTTTTGTTGACATAGGACAGATTTGAAGGATGGACACAATTTTGTCATCGCTCAGTACAAATATAAGGCAGTGGAATGCAGGTAGCGAAGTTAGTGCAAATAGTTGCAAAGTTAAAAAGTGCAAATATGAAAAGAAAAAAAAAACAGTTACAGACAGAGTGCAAACCGTATATTATACAATAGCAATTACAGATACAGTGCAAGTGGTAGCATAGTGCGATTATGACAGTGTGACAAACGGATGAGACGCTGTTAACCAACTTATTGGATTTATTGTTTTGATTGATTCACTGCATGTCCAGGTAAATCATGCTGTTCTAACTCTAGGCATAAAACTGCTATAGCAGCTTGTGTGTTCGACCAGTTTTTCCTGGTTTGTGAAGGATTTCTCCGCATTACGGTGTTCTTCTGGTTACTTGTTTTGAAAAAATAAGCAGATCAACTATGCCAAGGTAGACAGCAGAACAAAGAACTCGGTTCTGTTTTAAAAGAATTAACAGGAAATACAGTACCTTCCCTCTCGGATTTCGATGGTCATGGAGCGAGAGACCACATCTCTTGATGCCAGGTCTTTAGCATTTGGAGCATAGCGTTCCATAAACCTCTCGCCTTCACTGTTAATTAAGATTCCTCCTTCACCCCGGCAGCCCTCTGTGATCAGGCAACCAGCACCATAGATACCTACATGACATGAATCACAGAAGTTGAATGAGGATAATGGTAAGCATACTGATACCATAATCTAGGATATAAGTGTACCAAATAGACACGGTTAAAATGTACTGTGCATACCTCAGTTTAACAGAACTATGTGAATTCTTTAGAAATAAATTGTGAAATAATGAATAACTTATTGAAAAGCAAATTGTAAATCAAACCTGTACTTTACACAAAGGTGGCTTCCTGTAATTTACCAGCATTTTTTCCTTGCCTTAATTCATTTATAATCTTGGGTCTAAAGCATTAAAAAGTTTGAACCCATCTCTCTCAACTGCCTGAATTGGCACCATGTATTCAGTGATTAGGATCAGTGATCAGTGATATTTTTATTCCTTTTCAGGTCGCAACTTTTTTTGTTTTTGTTTTTTTTTGCAGGATGACTGCAGTCAAGCAGTTTGCTGAGTGTATTTTTATGGTGGTACCATACCTGCTTTAAGCCTGTAGTGGACAGCTAACTTCTTCATAATGTGCATAGTGGTTAGTTCTCAGATGTTGAATACATGGATTTGTTTGCATATCATTAAAGATGACTGGTAACAAAAATTTGAACTAATGAAATATCCCCTAATTTTTGTGAGTACATTGTGTGTACATTGCCCTAAATTCTAATGAAGGAATTGATCCCTTTTGATGCTGCCCAGTTTCAAACATAATTTTAAGGAAGAAAATACTGTCCATGGCAACTTCATTTACATTACTTCATTACATTTCATTTACAAAAAAACCACCCTTTCAGCAGCATGTGTATTCTACAAAGAAAAGAAAATGTTAATTTGATACAAACTAAAAGGTCCTGACCTGTGGGGTGGAATTGAACAAACTCCAAATCCTGACATGGCAAGCCGGCACGTGTTACCATGGCATTACCATCTCCTGTGCTTGTGTGGGCCGAAGTACAGCTGAAGTAAGTACGGCCATAACCGCTGTGGAGACATTCAAATGATTTATGGTTTAAAAAATACATGCTAAATAAATATCACCCATAACGGTCTAAAACAAGAATGTAATTAATGAAAAATAAAGAACGTGATCCGCATGGCTTTTTCTCTAGCCATTTTCATGTTCGCTTAAAAATAGAAAACAGTGGAACCCCAGTTTTCGCCTATCCTAGGTATCGTATAATTCGGTTATCGCCAACTTTTTCGGCACAATTTCGTCCCAGTTATCGTTCATCCACCCGGTTTTTGAAAGAGGACGACTCCAAGCGTGGACCATGCATGCGTCCGTTACTCTGGCTTTGTTTCTCATTCATCATCCTAATGTTTTATCCAAAACATTTCCAGTTTTCTTGTGCTCACTCACTGAGATCGAGTGCTAAAGTAATTACTGTGCAACTGTTTGTTTTGATTTCTCATTGATTTCGGTATGTAAAACTATAGCTGTTCTCCATAAAGTGCATTTTTGTTAAGATTTTTGGGGTGTCTCGAACAGATTCACTGGATTTACATTATTTCTTATGGGAAATACGGCTTCAGCAATCGTCGATTATCGTCAGGCACTTTCAAACGGAATAATGGCCAAGATGCCGAGATGAGATTTAAGATGTACTTACCCTGTGGCAATGACTGTGTTTTTGGCTCTGAAACGGTGAATAGAGCCATCCTCCATGCACAAGGCGACAACTCCTACACATGCTCCATCCTCCATCAGCAGATCCAGAGCAAAATACTCCACAAAGTAGCTAGTGTCGTACCTCAAAGACTGTCAAGTAACAGTGAGATTATACTATAATACCAAAAATCTATGAAATGCTAACCATGACAGGTCAGTCTTCATTTTTAATTAAAAAGACAAACGGTTCCAGCAAGTTGAGCATCTTACTCGTCCATAGAGTGTGTGCAGAAGAGAGTGACCCGTCCTGTCAGCCACACAGCAGCACCGGTGAGCTTGGCCTCCTTTGCCGTATTTCAGACTCTGGCCTCCAAAAGCACGCTGGTAGATCTTTCCATCTTCTGTTCGACTGAAGGGCATACCAAAATTCTCCAGCTGAAAGGGTAGATGTTGAGAGAAAACTGATTGAAAAAGAAATAAATTACATCACAGCGCAAAGAACACGCGCCTCACTGTTGCAAGTTTTGTCATACAGCATTGCTTTTATAGATTACTGTTATATGATTGGTCTAATCTGGTATTTTTTTTTGACAAAAAGATTACATTAGTTTATTAAAACACAAGAAAGGGAGAACTTTTACAAGCAGTTCTAAGAACTATGAAAAAGATACTGTTTAAATAGGGCTCTGTATACAGGCATCTGAGACATTTACAAAAGTGGCATCCAGGATGAATGAACGGACGGTGTGTACACACACACACACAGACACACACAGACACACACAGACACACACACACACAGACACACACACAGACACACACACAGACACACACACAGACACACACACAGACA